>JAQZBX010079672.1:0-13949 GCA_029593785.1 Cabassous unicinctus | reverse complement strand
TAAACTATGTTCCTCTACACCTCTGTCCTCCCACCTTTATGTAGTTCTTGTCACAAATACATATTTATACATTATGAGTTCAAAACCATTGATGTCATTACATTTAAAATAGATTTAGGAATCAAAAATAGTACTGATTTGTTTTTTTTTTACCCATGCCATTATCTCTGTTTGAGATCTTTATTTCTTCATGTGGCTCCTGTCAGTTATCTATTGTCCTTTTCTTTCAACCTGCAGAATTCCCTTTAGCATTTCTTGTAGCGCTGGGCTAGCGGTAACAAAGTCCCTCAGCTTTTATTTATCTGGGAGTGTCTTAATCCCTCCCTCATTTGTGAAAGACAGTTTTGCCTGATATAGAATTCTTGGTTGGCAATTTTTTGCTTTCAGGACTTTAAATATATCTTCCTAATACCTTCATGCCTTGCTGTTTCACGTAATAAATGGGCCCTTAATGAGACTCCTTCCTAGGTCACACATTGCTTTTCTCTCGTGGCTTTCAGAATTGTCTCTCTCTCTCTCTCTCTCTCTCTCTCTCTCTCTCTCTCTCTCTCTCTCTCTCTCTTTAATACATTTTAAAATTTAAAAAAATACTTTAGATTACATAAGAAATATAGGGGATCCCCATATACCTCACTCCCTATCACTCCTACACTTTTCCACATTAACAAAATCCTTCATTAGTGTGGTACATTTGTTACAATTGATGAACACATATTGAAGCATTGCAACTAACCATGGATTATAGTTTACATTATAGTTTACACTCTCTCTGCACAATTTTGTAAGTTGGCAAAATATATAATGGCCTGTATCCGTCATTGCAACATCATGCAAGACAATGCTAATGTCCCAAAAATGCCCCCATATTACACTTATTTTTTCCCTCTCCATCCTGTCAGAAACTCTAGTGGCCACTGCCTCCACATCAATGATAAAAGATCTTCCAATGCTAGAATAACAAAAAGTCTATAGTAGAATAATAGTAAGTCTACTTTAGTCCATTGTTCATTCCCCAATCTTGAGGATTCAGATATGGTGATGCCCATTCTTTTTCTAAGAGGGGGCTTAGATCCCATGGGACAAATGGATGGGACTATCTTGCTTGCAGTTGCAGACTCTCTCTGTTCCTTGGGATGGGTGTTGTCTATCATTATCTCCTTGTAAGTTGTCCTGGGTGAGTCCAGTGTCCTGGAGAGTAGGTGTTGCAATTCTGTTGAGATTCAGGGCCCAACTGGCACATGGACAGCCCAAAGATTTAACTCTCTTGGACATACACCTGTGAACTCTAGTACTAACTTTAGGTTCAAATAGAAGGACAGAAGAGCCATGTGTAGGGAAACCACAAATGTCACACTGGGGAGCATAAATTCCAAAGTAAGGCCAATTGGCAGTGTGCCAAACTCGTGAGCTGTTTGCCCTGCCTATAGTGTCTGGATGTCTCTAGAGCTCACAGGAGCCCTGCTATTTGAGGCAATGTTTACTGTGGCAGTCAATGAGATCCTGCTGAGATGTGCATAACCTCTGGAATGACCTCATGACTCACTTTGAAATCTCGTAGCCATAAAAACTCATTTGTATTTACCATTTCCCCCTTATGGTCAAGGTCTTTTTCCAAATGCATTGCTAGTTGGTGCTTGGTAATAATCCTTCCAGGGAGGCTTAACCCCAGGAGTCCTGTCCCACCCCGGAGGGAAGGTAATGGGTTTATATGCTGAGTTTGGCTTAGAAAGAAGCCACATTTGAGCAACAAGGAGAACCTCAGGAGGTAACTCTTAAGCAAAATATAATACTGGCCTACACTTCAATTTCAAAAAAAAAAAAATGTTCATAAGTACAATCATCAGTATCAAGTGCCTGGAGCAATGGCTCATCCTCCTTCACTAGGCACTGCTCCTGTCTTCGAGGGAGTCTGGCTGTCCCATTATAGAATGTAGCAGAACTCCCCAGGATGGGAATTTGATATTCCTTTGGTTATTGTGTGGATCTCTACCCACTGTGACAATGCCCCATGACACTTGAGCACATTCATATGCCTTAGAAGTATGCCCCAGGTGAACCCCCTCCCATGTACCCCCCATCACCAACATCCTGCACCAATGATCCTCCCCTTCCACAATTGTGAGCCTTCTGTGATCCAAAACCTTTTGTCTCTTTAGCTTTGGCATTCAACAGTTTGATTGTAACATGACATCGTGTGGGTCTATTTGGTTTATCTGTTTGGAGTTCATTGACTATCTTGGATGTTGGATTAGTCAGCCAATGGGGTGCTGATGCAAAGTACCAGAAAGCTGTTGGTTTTTATAAAGGGAACTTATTTGGGGTAAAAGCTTACAGTTACAAGGCCCTAAAGAGTCCAACTCGAGATGCCAAAAGAGGTATTTTCTCGCCAAAGTCAGTTGCCATGTGTTGAAGCAAGATGGTTGTCAATATCTGCAAGGGTTCAGCCTTCCTTTTCCTCTTGAGGCTTCATGGGCCCAGCTTCTTCCTATCACAGCTGTAGTCTGGTATAGGGCTCATCTCAGGGCTTCTCAGCTGCTCTGTTCGCTTCACAAGGCCAGGTGTAAACTACCAGGCAAATGGCTCATCTCTCCCCAGGGCTCCAGGATCAAAACTGACAAAGTTCTCTCTTCTTCTTCTGTATCTTCTTCTGTGTGTCTTCTTGAGTTTATATAGCCCAGCAAGGGGGGCAGGGACTTAAATCGAGTTACACCCTACTGATTTGGTCGAATCAAAGCCTTAATCTTAACATAATTTAGCCAAAGACATCTCAGCTGATTCTAATGCAATCAAAGGGAATCACTCCCAGAGGAATTCTGAGAATTCATAAAAATCTCAAACTGCCATAGATGTGTATATTCATTTCTTTCATTAAATTGGGGAAGTTTTCAGCCATTATTTCTTTGAATACTCTTGCTGTGCCTTTCTTTCTTTTTTTTTCTGTGACTCCCACAATGAGTATATTGGTATGCTTGATGGTATCCTATAATTTTCTTACATTCTGTTCACTTTTCTTCATCATTTCTCTTTCTCTTCTTCAGACTGGATGATTTCAATTGTCTTATCTTCAAGATTTCTGATTTTTTCTGCTGCCAGCTCCAATCTTGGTTAAACCCCTTTAGGGAGTTTTTAATTTCTGTTACTGTGGTCTTCAGCTGGGTTTGGTTCCTTTTCATAATTTCCATCCATATATTGATATTCTCTCTGTGTTCATCTCCTGTTTTCTTGATTTCCTTTAATTCTTTGTCCATTTTTCCTATAGCTCTTCAAGTAAATTTGGAACCATTTTTTAAAATCCTTATCCTGGAATGTCCCAGGTCTCATCCTTCTCACTGATGGTTTCTAATGCTTTAATCTTCATCTTTGCCTGGGCCATCACTCCTTGTTCCTTTGCAGTTTTGTAATCTTTTGTTGAAACATGGACATTTTGATATTTGAAAGGGTAATTGTTAGTATTAGTCCCTGTGGTGTCTATTCCTTAATTTTGTATCCTTTTAGTGTTATAACAGAGCTTTCCTTGAATTCCAGGAGCTAACAAGAAAAAAAGGAGGAGGAAAATAAAACACTTTGCAGATTTACCTGAGTTTGCTTTCCTTCCAGGTTTATGCCTAGAGTAAGTTTAGAGAATAGCTATAGGCCAAAGCATATGGACCTCCCTGGTCCTTTATGTGCATATGTGTTTGGTGTGACTTTTTATTTTATCTGATATTTGACACATAATATTTTGATCTGAGACCTCTCTTTGCAATCTAACTTTATTTTAAATTTTTTTCATTTTTATCTTCTTCCTGTTTGTTGTTCTATAATTCCTATCATGCATAATTTGACATTTCTACTTCAATTCTTTATATCCTTTAGGTTTTCTTTTCATATTTTCTATTTCTATATCCTTTTCTGCTGCCATCTGGATTTTTTTTTCTATCTGCTCTTTTCTCTCATTCTTTTATTTTTTCAAGTGGAATTTGTGCTCTCTACTACTATATTTTTATACTCACATCTCCATTTGTTTCATTTTTATGCTTTCTCATTTTTATTTCATAGTATGAATAATTTCATTATCTCTTTAATTATATTTATTATACATAATTTTGATACTTAATTTATATCTTCCAATCATCCTGCTTTAGATGATACATGTTTTTCAGGCTATATTATTTCTTTTAGAATAGGTGTATTACTTAGCTGTTTTGTTAATTTCACCTGCAAGTATATATTCACTTGTGAGTACTCTGTTTTGGAGAAATGCCAAAAGCCTGGACACAGACGTCCTTACAGGTAAATTTATAGTAGGGGGCATAAGTCCCAGGTAGGCCACCACATTTGATTATTATTATTATTTTTTTTTTGCTGCTCTATAAAGCAATACTTCTAGCTAGTGCTTCATTTTTAAACTATTATGTGGGAGAAGAATGGGGATTATACAGTCACCTTAGGTAGTAACCTATCCACCTGCCAGTCTGGAAGAGTAAGATACCAAAGTTTGTCTGCCCAGAGCACGTCTGAAGAATCTTTACCATTATTCATCAAGTTATCATTTTAGCAGTATTCTTATGCTGCTCTGACATTAGTCCCACTAGGCTTTCACTGATGATTTCCCATGAAGGGCAGGCAGGCAGGCAATGATTTTCAAACATATTCTCGCTAGTGCTTCTGGACACCAAGGCTGAAATCCCTGTGTTTTGAGTCTATTGTATCCTAAGTCTGCTTCCAAGGTGAATTTTTAACATGGGATATAGAGAATCATGGTTGAGACTTATATACACTGGAATGTGAAGTCAGTTCCATCCATATGGAGGTACTTTGGGAGTTCTGGGCATACAAACTTCAGTAATTGTCTAGAAATGCTCAGTTAAACAGATGGCAATCCATCATTTCCTGATTTATCTAGTCTCACATACCTCTTGGGAAACCACATAGCATAACTGAGGTTTAGAAGTATATAGGCATATCTTATGGACTGGAGTTGCTCTTGTAAAAGCCAAACATGAAGCCCTGAGGGAAAAAACTTCATATTTATGAAAGGAGTCAGTTTAAGGAAACATGGATTACTGATTCTAGGTTCATTTTGAGTCTCTACTTGATTACCTGCCTTCCCAGCAGACCCCAAATCCACCTCCTGGTGGCAATTGAATATTCTGGGGATCAAAAAGCTATGTGCTGTGACTAAAAGAGCCTCATAAAGAAAAGTCCAGGGAATTCTGCTCTAGAACCCCTTATAAAAATGTGAGCTTGAAAAGGAAATGTAAGCCTTGATTGTCTGGAAAAAGAGGTCTAGATGGAGGTTGTTAGTGGTGATAAGAGAGAGGTACCAGGGAGGCAACCCTGGCAACAGCTAGACAGTAACTACCTGAGAAATATTAATAAATTACTTTTCAGAGGCATAAACATAAAAGGCAGTGAAGAAAGCAAATAAAAATACCATGGAGGCTTAGCACTCTCACAAGCCCCCACACTCTTCCTTCCCTTTCTCTGCCAGTTATCTCCTTTCCTCTCAAGATTTCAAATCTGCAAATGGTGAGACATCTGGATAAATGATTTTCAATTGTGTATCTTTTTATTTCTCCAGCTAGTTGCTTTACAACAGTTCTACTGCAGTCCTCTGAAATGTAAAATCTGGTTACATTTTATCCCCCAAAATGCAGGAATTACTGTTGATTATGTAAATCCTAGCGAAGCAGTGGTAAGAATAGAGCCTGATCAATTAAAATGAGAGCTTTCCTCTAGCCTTTGGTAATTCTGGTTACCATGGTGATGGGGAAATGGATGGAATTGAGATGATATTGACAACAACTATTATTCTGGGCTTACAGTGACCTCTGTGTATAAGGCTTAGACAGTATTCACCTTATTTTAATAGCATGTTATATTATATGGTCTCTCAAAGTTATCTAATAGGTTTCTAGCCACAACATTTATATGTTACTCTATTACCCCAGAGATCCAAAGTTACATGAAATTATTGATAATTTCTCTGATTAATGAGATATAATCCTTTCCACTCTTGACTATTTTTGGAAACAACTAGGAAATGAAATAAGAAAAATCCAGCCCCCTGACATGTCAAAACTACTAATCCAGTAAACTTTGGAACAGATCAGAAAAGTTCCAAAATATCTTGGGCTTGTGGAATAGTTATTTTTTACTCATACTGAAAGCCTCATTTCATATATGTTGTCACAGGGTAAGTTCAAACTTGTTAGCAAGAGACAAAAATGTCCTCACTATATAGTCCCTTTATAAGTCTCCAACGTCATTCTCATTGTACTGTCCCCTTTATCATTTTGAAATGACTCTTCATCCTGACAACAGTCTTTTCTCAGAAATCAACTTTGGTATTAATTTAAAGATACAGTTTTCTTTATCTTGGAATAAAAATTTATATGCTTTATATAGATATGACTATAATGACATTTTCTCTATCCTTTAACTTCTAATTTATTGTGTGTTTATTTTTCAAGTGCATCTTCTAGGCAGCATATAGTTGGGTCTTCCTTTGTAATTAATCTCCTTCAAAATGGGGTACTTAGGCCTTTTACCTTTAATGTGAAGCTTAAGTCTTTCACCCTGCTAATTGTTTTTTGTTTCATATATTTTTGTTCCATTTTTACTATATTTTGCCTTGTTTCAGATAGAATACTTTTTATGATTTTATTTTTTATTGAAATATTAGCTGTTTATTTTTATTTTAGAGGCCAATTTAGCATTGTAGTATAGATATGCATGTCACAGTCTTCTTTTACACATATTTTACTTATAGCATAAGAGCTCTCAAACAATATACTTCCTTTCCCTCCTGACCTTTGTGATATCATTATCATGAATTTTATTTCAGCATATGTTATAAACCCTGCCTTACATTGTTATTATTTTTTGAAGAGTCAATTATCTTTTGACTTTTATGGAGATTTAAATATGGGAAAATATCTTTACATTTACCCATGATAAAATTTCTCTTCCATTGTTATTATTGCTCTTGAATTTCTTTGTGTAGATCAAATTTTCTATCTGTATCATTTTCCTTCTGCCTGAATGATTTCCTTTGATATTTCTTACAGTTTGGGTCTACTGGCATAATTCTTTGTATTAGTGTGCCTGTAAAGATCTTTATATTGTGATAACTTTTCCAAATTTAAATTTTTAAATAATATATGATTCATAAGTTACAAGGGTAGTAGAGTTTCCATGTACCCTTCACCCAGCTTCTTACAATGATAACATCTTACATAACCATAGTTCATTGTCAAAACCAGGTTATTGACTTTGATATAAAATAACATTAACTAAACTACAGAATTTAATTCAAAATTCAGCAGTTTTTATATGTACTCATATTTTTCTTGGTGTTGTGTACTTTGGCCATGAAATCTATAAAAATATAAAAATATTTGAAATTTATCATAGTTTATTACATGCTTTTATATAGCTAAGGAGTTTCATTTCCATAACCAATATACAGAACTGTCCATTCACCATAAATAAACTCTCTTGTGTTATTCCATTATAGTCACAACTTCCCCCAACTCTAACCAAAGGCAAAAACTCATGTGTTCTCTATCACTATAATTTCATCATTTTCAGAAGGATATATATAAATTTTCACTCAACATAATACCCTTTTTCCATTCAATTTAATACCTTTGAGATCCATTCAATTTGCTTTGTATATCAATCAATACACTGATAAGTAGTAATTCACTGTATGGATATACCAGATTTTATCATTTCACATATTAAAGGGAATTTGGTTTTATTTCTATTTTGATATTACTGCAAATAGTTATTATGAACATTTGTTTATGAATGAATATCTTTGCATTTCTCTAGGAAAATACCCAGGTGTGTGATTTGGGGGTCATATTGTCAGTGTATGTTTAACTCTATAAGAAACTGTCAATATGTTTTCCAGAGTGGCTGTGCCATTCTACATTTCTACTCACAATCTAAGAGGAATTCATTTGCTCTACATTCTCACCTGCACTTGGTTTTGTCAGTATTTTTTTTTTTTATTTTGGCTGTTTAATTTGCCTGTCAATGGCTTTAATTTGAATTTCAGTAATTTGATGATGTTCAACATCTGTTCATGTGCTTATTTGCCATCTCCATCTGTATATCTTCTTTAGTGAAGTGTCAGTTCAAGTTTTCAACTATATTCCAATTGGATTTTTTGTTCTTTTGTTGAGATTTAGAAGTTACTTTATAGACTGTATATAAAAGACTTTTGTAGAATAGAGATTTGACAATATTTTCTCCCAGGCTGTGGCTTATCTTTTCTATCTCTTAACAGTTTCTTTTATCTATCAAAGGTTTTTGATTTTGATGAAGTCAAACTTATTAATTTTATTTTGCAATATGCTGCTTTTTGTGTCATATCTAAGAATGATTTGCCTAATTCTATGCCACAAAACTCATCTTCTAAAAATTTTATAATTTTACATTTTATATTTAAATTTATCAACCATTTTGAAGTAATGTTTGTGTTTGTTTAAGTGTGAGGTTTAGATGAAGATTTCATTATTTTTTGTCTATGGATATCAAATTGTTCCAACTGACCTTCATTTTTATAAAAGATATTTTTCCTGGGTATAGCATTCAAGTTTGACTAGCATTTTTAAATTTTTCTTTTGGACTTAAAAAATGTCATTCCACTGTCTTCCAACTTGCATTGTTTTCAATGATAATCTTTTGTAATCTTTGTCATTGTGCCTCTATATCTAACTTGCCTTTTTTTTCTCACTGCTTTTTACTTTGTTATTTGTTTTAAAAAATTTGATCATAATTTTTCTTATATTTGGTTTGATTGAACTTCTCAAATATGTGTATATAGGTAGTTTTTATCAAGTTTGCAGAATTTTTGCCCACCACTTTTCAAATGCTTTTTTCTGTTGCCCATCCCCCAATCTTTAGTGATTCCAATTACACATATATTAGACTGCTTGAAGTTTTCCCACAGGTCACTGAAGCTTTGTTTAATATTTCATTCTTTTATTCTCTGTATTTCATTCTTTTATTCTCTGTATTTCACTTTATGCACTTTCTACTCTTATGTATTCAAACTTTTCTTCTTCAATGTCGAATCTACTGTTAATCATACCCAGTGTATTTTCACTTCACTTCTTGTAGTTTTCATCTGTAGACTTTCAATTTTTGACTTTGTAAAATCTTCTATTCTACTTAAATAATTTTGTATGTGAAATACCGTTTTAATATTTGGTTTAATGTGCTTTTCTGTTACTTTTAACATCTGTATTAATACTGGATCTGTTTCAATTGATTGCATTATTCACTCTCAATACGTATTGTATTGTCCTGTTTCTTTGCCTGCCTGATAATTTTGTTTATGTGCCAAACATTATTAATTTTACCTTGCTGGGTGCTGAAAATTTTTCTATGACTACTCTTGAGATTTGTTCTGGAACACACTTTATTTACTGGGAAATAGTTTTATTTTTCCTGATGTTTGATTTAAATCTGATAGGCAAAACCAGATCAGTATTTAGTATCAGGTGAATTAGTCCTCAGTATTGAAGCAAGACTCTTCTATGTATGCTAGCCAATTCTCCATAAATTATGGGATTTTTCATTCTGGCTAGTAAGAACGGTATTATCTCCAGCCTTCTATGAAAGCCAGGTAGGTACTGTTTCCTGTAATCCTTTCTGATGGTTCTGTCCTTTCTTTGGGTGTTTCCCTCACACCTATATTATGAACAATACTATGCTGAATACTTGATTAGAAGCCCTTTGAAAGTCATATTTCTTTCTCTCTGAAATTCTCTCTTCTTTTGTTCCCTGGTTAATAAACTCTATCTGCCTTGTTCCCTTTGGGCTCTTTGCTCCATTCCCTCAACTAAGAGAATCTGCTAGGCTCTGCCATTGTTCTGCCTACCTGTGCTGAGACCTCTTAACTCTTCCACAGAGGTAAGCTGAAGTGATAGTAAGGCTCACCTCATTTGATGCCTTTCTATAGGTGTCACTGACTTTTGCTCTGTAATACCCTTCCCTTGAAAAGCATTGTTTCATATATTTGATTATTTCAGGTAGAATAAGAGTATGTTATATTTGACTGGTAATTGATTTGACTTTATAATTCTGGTAAACAAAGGAAATTCGAGGGACTCGCTTTTGGTTCTTCCTATATAATCAGCCTAACATCTACAAGCCCCCAATAAAGAATTGTATCATTTTGAGAATTCAAGGAATTAACAAAGAAACAGTTCTAAATTCCCAAATGCTCTGAATATGTTCCTTTATCCAGAGCCAGAGGTACACTGTTAAATGATCATAGATACTTTGGGGAAGATTTGATTTCAACCATACAGCAGTATTGTAGTGTTCTTCCTTTAATTGACTCAATTTCTTCAATCAAGGAATAATTATTCTGGGAATTGGCTCAGTGTTGGAAACTCAATGAGAGTCTTTAATTCCCCAATGTAGTGACCCAATTCATGTTTATGTTCACCAAGCCCAGATTTAGTAGGCTGCCCAACATTTTATTCCAAGATACAAAGTTATGATTTACTTATCACCAAAGATCCTTGTGGGTCAAAATATTCAGATTGTTACTTTAATCCTGTTCATCTGAGCAATTTAATTTAAAGCACCTAATTTTTACAGTCTTCCCCTTGGCCTCCAACTCTACATTTACATAATTTCCATTGAACTCAACATGATTACTTCAATGACAGTAACTCCAACCATCTTCCTTCCTTGATTACAGAAATCAACCACTGCAGATTTTCAAGGACATCGTTTCCCTCACTAAGCATTTTTTTTTATGCCTTAGTGAAGGAAATGAATTTTCCCAAGGACATAGAGAGTAAATCTGTGGGTCACAGAGAACATTGAGTGCTCCAAGCCTTTGGATGCCTTCATCTGAATTATGTAATGGAATTTCTGGCATCTAAACATCCTTGAATATAGATCACATTGAATCCAGGTTTTAGTCAACCAATCAAGAAAATATTAAAACCCCATCAAGTTGCTCATGATAATACATTAAATTCAGAATCTTTGCTAAACACATACTTACTGATATATTTGACTGATTAATAACAGTACAGCCCATTTTCCTTAGTCTAATACTGTTACTCTACATTTATGTTCCCCAGGTTACTGCTAATATAAGTAAGTAAATTTTGCAATTATTTTAGAATATCAGTCATCTTCTCCAAAGTGAGATATTGACTTGATAAATATGAAACAGCGAGTAGTGTTAGAAAATCTAGCAGTAAGAGAGCTGATAAGGGAGCAAATATGAACAAATATTATATTCCATATTTTAAGTTTACTATTTTGTAGGAAAACACCATCCATTTGTCAACCGATTCTTCTGGTATTCCCAATGCAGTGGTTTACATATCATAAGTGAATAATAATTTTGTTGATTCAACCAATGAATAGATGAATATACTACCCACATTTTCTAACAACTATAGCCATGCTTAAAAGTTTCTGAAGAAACAAAGATATTTCTTGCACAAATAGTAAATGTGGGAGGAATCTAAATAGAAAGTATTCAATAAAAGTAGAATCATTATATTTCAAGTAGTTCAGGCTGCTCTTTTCTCTACCAGAACCAGGCTCAACCTGGGATTTTATTAGATTATCCATCATACTAATTTTGTATATGGAGAAAATTTCTCAGCATACACACTGACATTTGATGTGCCTAGCAGAGTTGGCCACGCTATTTATTTGTATATTAATCTAAACCTTGGTTCTGTCTATCTCATCTTCAAAGAATTTAATGTATTTCCCTTATATCCCCTCTTAAAGACAGCATATTTCTATAGCAACATAATTTTATGTGACTGCCAGCATACTGAATTCCATTTGAATCTGTATTTGTAAGTGTACTTGTCTATGGTTACAAAGCAAACTACTCTAAATATGAGTGGCTTAAAAAAACATATTTGTTCTTTCATAGTTTATGTGGGTTAGTAATCCAGGCCCAGCTTAGCTAGGTCCTCTTCTTCAGAGGGTCCCACAAGGCTGCAGTCAAAGTGTTGCCTAGTTCTGATATCTCCCTTGAAGGTTCTACTGGGGAATGATCACTTCCACACTCACCCACATGATTGTTGGCAGGTTTCAGTTCCTCAAGGGCTGTTATGCTGAGAGACTCAGTTCTTCACTGGCCAACAAATACCATCAGCTCCATTTATTGATTATCCTAAAACATCTGGATAAAATTATTAATAAAATTATCACACTGTTTTATCACAATATCATACTACACCACTTATCTCAGAATATTTGGGAATATGTGTTCAAAAGTTCAGACAATTGACTTAAGTATTGACCTTTATACTAGATTTTTCTGTCACCAAGAATCACAACCACAAAGAGAAATATTCTTTCTTTCATATTGCTACTATTTATTTTTAAAATATTGGAGCATTTGGCATGTCAGCTTGAATAAATGACATTTAAGAAAGATGTTCAAACTATCTACCTTCTGAGAATCTGATTACTTTATTATTGAGCATCAATACATTTCTCCCAACATTTTGACTTGCCATTAATTGTGCCTGTAAATCTGTGCTAGATACTTGTAAAATTATAATTGATACCCAATGGCATCTAGCTAGTGCCTTAAATTGTTTATCAATAAAGAAAACTCTGTCTTTGAAGAATATATAAATATATATGAGTTCATATAAATGCATGTATATACCATACATGCATAATGCCCCAAAATAAACAGATCTCTCTAAGGAAAACAATGGTAAATCAAAAACTCTGCCTTGGTTCTTCATAAAATAAAAAATTTATTCATATTAGCTGGTTTCTCATCTCTGAGTAAATTGACTAATTTACTCATAACCCCATAAGAGTGAAAACACACTAATCTTAGCTGCTTACCAAACGTCTGCGGAGATTCAGGAGTCAATTTCTTGAATTCAAAACTTGCTTCACTTTCTTTACAAACTGTGAACTTTTGGGAAATTTACTTACTATTACTGGGTCACAGTTTTTTAATCTGTAAATTGGGTTAATTAAATTCCTTCTAGATAGGGATACCATGAGGATTAAATGAATTAAGACTTATAGAAGTCCTTAGAACAATGTCTGACATATAGTAATTAAACACTAAATGTTCTTATTATTGGACACAAGATATGAGAAATTCAAAGATGGAATTGTAGAGAAATTAATTTTAAAATAAAAATTTTGTAAAAATGAAATTATATTTTCTATATCACAGTTCCTGATTCTCTAGACCTTCAACTTACCAAATAAATATGATGTGGTGGCTACTGGTTTAAAATAAACAACAGCAAAAAACATTTTTTCCAGATTAGGTTAATGTACTATGGATAATTTATTAGTGAATTCAACATTTAAAATTACATCCATGGTTATTTCTCTCCTCCAAATTACCCATCTCTTTTTTCCCAATGTAGGTTTTAAAAAAATCTGTATTGATAGCATTAATCACAGCAGTTCTCTCAGGGACACAGTGTTACTTTAAAAATTGCAATTCTGGTAAGGTAGAGAACTTTCAGGGGCTTTTATTTATTCTTTTTTTAAAATTTATAGTTATTGTATTATGGTCCAGGGGTCTAAAATGGGAATTCTGCCACTTAGTTGTCTATTCGAATTATGCATTCAGGAAAAAAAATGATAATTGGTATAAAATATTAATCATATTTGCTTTTCCAGTGTCAATTCAGAATCTGTGTCTAAGAATCTTGAGAAGTTTGAATTTTCCCTTTTGCCAGTATACAATCATTCTGGAAATGGCCTTACCTTCCTCTATGGGAAAGCTAGGAGGAAAATTTACAATACACAATTGGGAGAGGGTCTCAGGGTTTTACCTTAACATGACCCAGTCTCATCTTCCCTGAAGGAGTTGCAAGTCTGTGAAGTGGCTCAAGGTCATTATAGTGTAGTTCTTTAGGAGTATAAGTCTTAAGATCACATTGCCTTTGTTCAAAGTTGTTCTGCAACTAAAA
>JAQZBX010079671.1:0-13950 GCA_029593785.1 Cabassous unicinctus | reverse complement strand
TCCTTTATTACCCTCCTAATGGCACCTGAGATTTTGAAGGTTAAGAGGAGAAAGGTTTAAAGTCATGAAAAAAGTTAAAATATAAGGGTGACATCTCATTTTAAAATGATAATGAGAGTATTAGGACTTTAGTAGTCAAAATCTTACTATATATGAGATTTACTGAGTATTTATAATATGCCAGGAATTATATGCACGTGACTAAGTTCTTTTAATAGATTTATCCTTTCATCCTTCTGAATACTCCAAGGTAAGTACTACTATCTAATTTGTTTACAGACACAAAGCTGAGAGAAATATTATATAACTGTCCTAAGGTCAGATACCTAATAAGTATCTGAGCCTATATTCAAATTCATATGTTCTAGCTCCTAAATCCATGCTTTTATTCTCTACACTACACTGTGTATTAAATTAAATTTCACTGAGGTACTGGACAATTTGCTAGACTAGTCCAATAAATGGTAAAAATTTCTCCAATTATCTGTGGTCCTAGTAATGATTAAGTTCATGTGTCAACTTATCTAAGTTATGATGTCTAGTTGTTTGGTCAAGCAAGCACTCATCTGATTGTTACTGTGGGGGTATTTCATGCATTAAATCATTAATTAGCTGATTTCATCTAAGGTGGAATATGTGTAAAATCAACAAATGAGATAGCCTTCAACAATGAGACAAGTCTCATCCAATCAGTTGAAGGAAGAACAGTTTTAAAGGGAGAACTGATGATTTTAGTAGTCCGAAGGAAGAATTTCTATATCTATTTTAGCCAGACGGCTTCTCATTGGGAGTTCATTGAAACTTTCTTTGGAGTTCACAATTTGCAGCCTGCTCTACAGAATTCAGACTTGCCATTCCTCATGGTCACATGAGCCAATTCCTATAATAAATCTCATATGTACGTAGATGTATATTGGTTCTGTTTCTCTGGAGAACCCTGGCTAATACATACCCTGTCAGTACTTCCTTGCAATAAGAATTTACAGCTCCTCTCACCCAGAGAAGGAGTGAATTTCCCCACCTTTAAACATGGGTTTGTCCTTGCTTTGGCTGATAAAATAGGGCAGAATTAACATTAGAAGCCAAGGCCTTAAGTGACCTAGGAAACTGAGTTTCCATTCTCTCTATGACCCTATCCTGCCTCTATGAAAAAAAGCTAACTGCATTATGAATACTTCTCACTTTGAAAAATTATCAATTTTAAATCTAAAATTGATTAAAAGTCCTGTTTAAAGAATAGACCCAAATGGAGATATTCAGAAAGAGCTCCCCAGAAGAATGGAATAGGAGTTGCAAGTGGTAATATTTCCTAACTCCATAATATATACAAAGGAAGTGAATGATTTTAATGTTTTTTTTCCTTCCAGCGTTACATTAAAAAATGCCTTTCTGACATATTTAAACATTTTAAGGTGTCCCATTGACAAGAATATATTGTCAAATGAAAATCTAATTAAAGAGTAATATACGGTATTGTTTTAGTTTCTTAGGCTGTTTAAAGCAGATACCATAAAATGGGATGGCTTAAAAAATGAGGATTTACTAGCTTACTTTTTGAGACTGAGAACATGTCCAGAGCAAGATATCATCAAAATCATGCTTCCTTCCTGAAGACCAGCTGCCAATCCATGCCTCCTCTGTCACATGGCAAGGTACATGGTGGCATCTGCCAGTCTCTCCCTTCTTTTACGGCTTTCTTTGATTTCAGCTTCTTGCTTCTGTGGCTTTCTTTTTTTTCTGTCTCTGTATTCATATCATTTATAAAATACTCCAATAAGAGCATTAAGACCTATCCTGAATAAGGTGGATCACAGCTTGACTGAAGTATCCTCATCATAGGTCCTACTTACAATTGGTCCACACCCACAATAATGTAGTAACTTTACGAATATGCTTTTCTGGAGTACATACAGTTTCACACCACCACAGATATAGCATCAGTCTTCCCCGTTAAAAAGAAGGAAATCTAAGAGCACATTCCTCTAAATCTGTTGTTCAGGTAATGGGGAAGACTCTGAATCCTCCAAATAAATGACAGTGAATTGTCCCACACACCTAAATATTTTTAAGTAAAACTAATACATTGCCGTCAAACAGTGAATACCTCCTTAAATGTAGGAACATACAAAAAAAAAAAAAAGCAAACAAAATATAGCATGCAGAGCAAATTTAAAAAAACGAAAACCTGAAAAACACAGTTTATTGAAATAAGACATATTATATCAAATAGTTTTTTTTTAATGGAGAAAAGGCATGGTAAAGTAGTATATTTTCTAATAGAGTTGAAACAGAATGATAAAATATGTACAAAAGGTATATTATAAGACAATTTTAATATCCATAAATTAGAAAATAGGAAAAGTAAAAAGGTCATTATACATTTTATGAAAATACACGTAGCAGTTTCATATTATTGATGAATTCCAAAAAGAAATATTGGATTATGTTTATAAACTGGTCTTTTCCTTTGGGTATATTAGAGTGTATTGGAATCAAAGGTTTTATTTTTACTTGATTAAATAATTATTTAAGGCTTTGATTGGGCCACATCGGTAGGACATTGAGTCCCCACCCCCTTGGTAGGTGGGGACTCACAGAGAAACTGCACGACAGAGAAGGAATTTTGGAGTTTTTGAGCCACAGCCCAGGGAAGTAAGCACACAGAGGAGCTTGGATGTGAGCAAAAAGAGAAGGTCCCAGGAAAAGAGATGAGCCGTTAGCCTGATAGTCTACAGCTGGCCTTGTGGAGCGAACAAAGCAGCTGAGCCTGGAGAGAATGGAGCACTGGGGAGAGAGACAAAGCCTAGAGAGTCTGACCATGGAGCCTTAAGAGGAAAAAGAAGGCTGAATGTCGGCAATCATCTTACTCCAACACGTGGCAATAGACTGATGAGGGAAGTAACTTATGATTTATGGCCTAGTAACTGTAAGCTTCTACTCCAAATAAATACACTTTATAAAAACTGACCAATTTCCAGTATTTTGCATCAGCTTCCCAATTGGCTAAGACAATACATTTGGCAAGTTAGAGAAATATCAGATAGGGGGACATTTTAACATTCTGTTCAGACATTAACAGATCAAGAAAACAGAATTTAAAGAGCCTAAATAACAAAATTAAAATAGATGTTTAAATGACATTCTTCTGAAATTTGTGCCACTCAAAGATAGATTCTATGTTTTCAGCACCATCAAACATTTTTTTAAAATTTTGTAGTAGTTTAGACCACAGATAAATAAATTAAAAATACAATATATGACTAGAGAATATTCAAGCACCAGTGTAAATTTAGAGTCAAAGAAACAATCAAACTCAGTTGCAAACTATTTAGGAAATTTTAGTGAAAATATGTCATGAACAAAAAACCTGGATTTGGCATATAATATATTTTCAAAAATAAATTCTTCCCTGATATGTGGAGACACTCCTCTAATTCTTATAGCATTCAAGTTTTTGAGAAATCTTTCTTTTCCATTCCCTGAATCTTGTAGAATAGCTGCTTTATATTTACTATTATGCATGTTTTTCATGCTTTCAATTTATTTTATTTCACTTAAGTTTGTTTCTCTAATTATTCTTGTCCAGAATTTAGTATCTTATTCAAGTTTTGTTTTGTTTTGTTTTGTTTTTTTCCTTTAGCTAAGGGAAATTATCATCTCTAAAATCTCTGGCTAGCCATTTCCTATTCCTCACATTTCTTCTTTCTCTTTTTGTAGAAATTCTTTTCAACAGGATTTTGGTCTTCAGATTTATTCTCAAATGTCTCTTAACTTCCCTCCCCGCTGCCAGGGTGTTAGCCACTGGCCCTGGATGCCTCAGTTCTGTATTTCTGCTCACCCATGTAATTTTCAGCCATATGTATACATTTTGCTATTCTAATTGAATTTTGACATTTTAATTACAACCATTGGGTTTTTAATTTTCTAGAACATTGCTCATTTACTTTCTTCCCAGTTGTTCTGTGAGATTAAATTTTACTTTTCATTTTGTTACCAGTAAACTGTCAAATATGATTGTCACAAAAGTTATCTCTGGGGAGGTAACATTTGAATAGAGATATAAAAGTTGGGAAAGAGCCAGCCATGGAAAGATTTGGCAGAAGAAAATGCTAGGCAGAGGACATAAGAAAAGAAGCAAATCAAAGAGAAAAGTATTATTTTATATTAATTTAACTAAATATGTAGTTATTAATGAAACAAGAGCATTTAATCCTTTAGCCAGTATAGATGCTTTCTTTTTATTTTTATTCTTTGTCTTTACTGGAAAAATTACGCGTCTACCAATAATCATGAATAAAATACAGGATACCCATACACCATCCTATTATTAACACCTTGTATTGGGGTGGAACATTTGTTACAATTGATGATAGCACATTTTATAATTAACTAGAGTTCATGGTTTAATGTAGGACTCGTTGTTTGTGTAGTGTACTTCCATGAATTTAAAAAAAAATTTTGCTTGTTACCATATATATAATTTAACATTTCCCCCTTTTAATCACATTCAGATATATATTTCCTTGCTGTTAATTTCTTTGGATATCTTAACAGTTGTCACAAGCTAGTGTCTCAATGATTCATTTCAGTCCATTGACCTGCTTTGCATATTTAGAAAACAAAATGAAACAAAACTTTGGATCTGAGTCACCATCAAACGATTGTTGCTTTACACCCAGACTTCCTCACTTCATTACTTAACCAAAGTAATTTAATTTCGAATTCTTACCTTAAGGAGTATCACTGAATAAGTAAAACATTTTTCTTGTCACACTTACAAATCTAGATTATTGCTTATAAGGGTGGCTCCTTCAGATGCAATATTCATTTCTTTCTTGTTAAGAGATGATTACTACCCTGAAATTTGATCAAAGAATATTGGTTATGGTTTGAAACAAATGAGTGAATGTTTGCTCTTGATTCTTATTTGTGCCAGGCTTTAGACCAGATCTTGAGTAAGTTAAGGGATAAAGAAAGTAATTTACTTGCTACGAAATATCTCATGTTATTATTGTCCTAATCATTAAGATGAAATAGGCATAAACTTTTAAGGAGAACGTTGTGGTGCAATACAATTGAAATTATTTGATGTAAGTATGGTCAGCTCTCTTTTGAAATATTAAAACATAAGACCACATCTGTCCCTCTACTATTTAGGTTCATTTTATTTTGTTTTGTTTTTTCACCTAAATAGAACACATTTTTTAAGCATTTTGCTTATTCCTTTCATAGAATCCTCCCAAAATTTTGGTGATAAATTCCTTAACTTTCTGTAATGGAAAATGTAACTGTATGGAAAGGGGAATCTCCTCAATTATTTTTCTCTCATCTAAGATACTAATGATTTGTATTCTCTCTGACAGTTTTCCCTTCTAAGAAACGGGGAATGCTGCATTCAGTGCTCTTAGCAATAGGTAGAACCCTTATTTCATAATTTGTGAGAACCAAAGGCATCATTGAATCAGGGAATGTGATTTTGGAGCATTACAAACTCCAATTCAAAGTTTCTAATATATTAAATATATTATTATTATATATTGAATGTATTATTAAAATATAACATTTCTGTGAGTATTGAAACCTATATTAGTCACTAGGGAAATCTGTAAGTCTGGCAAAGGATCTGATGTAAGGAACACTTTAGCTCTAACTGAGAATATTAAATGGTCATGTTCCTATTCCTTAGAAAGAAAAAATGGTAAGAGAGAGATTATTGCCTTGATATGGAAAAAAAAAACTAATTGAGGGAATCCCCCCTTCCACACATTTATTCAATGAGATTTTACTGAAGAAACACTATATGCTTTAATGTTTTGTAGACTAGAAATTTTTTTAAAAAATTAAAAAGTAAGTGTAATTAAATTAAATGGTGATAAGTGTTATGAAGAAAAAAATAAAGCAAAGGATAGAAGATGGGGGTGGCAAGACAAGTCAGTCTTCTCTCCTGCACCCAGCCCTCTAATTTGACCTACCTGCAGCATTAAAATGCGCAGCAACCCTTCTTCAAAGGCCCCTTCTGAGAATCAGCTAACTTCAGAGAAAAACATTTCCTCAACAGTTCTAGATCACACCACAGCCTCAGGACAATCTCCACACCCTGTTACTTCTAACCTTGCTTACTCCACCCTGTAAAAGGAAATCCCTAACTGCCTAACCTTTGAGAACCTTGCAGATGTAATAGTTAGTGAGCTCCCTATTTCAATAGTTCCCCTACACCTATTACATCTCCTTATGTCTGGATTTTTTATTTGACAGCAATTACTATTATAATTAAACCTCCACAAAATGTGGCCTTAGCTCTCTACATAATTGCCATGATTTAACTGACTTTTTAAAACTCACATATAAATTCCAAATTTAATAATTTTTCTAGGAATAAGGTCTCAAGTATCTTGGCCTTGGTTTTGTCAGGATATCAAGTACAGTGACATAGTGTTAATTCTTCACTCCTGGAGACTTCTTTACCAGAACCATGAATTTAAAAATGTTCCCAGGCTCTTCTCTTACTGGATTTAGCCAGGGTCATGACCACACTACTGGAAACATTCTGGCTTTGTTAAACCTTTTCCAGGACTCTTTTGCAAAGTTATTTGAATGCTATACTGATATTTCTTGCATCACAGTTGCTTTTTAAATGATAATAGAGTTACTTAGGATGAGCAATATATTAAGTTTAACTTTCTGAACCGAGTATTTATTCACAAATGATGCTGTGGTATACATCAAATAGATACAAAAACTTCAGGTGATAAGAAAATTTTCAAGATACAAAACCCCTTAAATGAAAAATAATTTATCATCCTCAGATCTACACATTTAACTTTAATCATATGAGTAATTCAGAATAAGAAATGTGTAGGAAGATTTTCTTTTAATTATAGTTTAGTCTCCCAACCCTAAATATTCAGTATTTATGTACACTTAAATATTTTTGGCTTAAGTAATAATTAACATTCTCTAATATTCATTAAAAAAATAAAGTTTTTCATCATATGTATATAGAAGTAATTATTATTTACATTTAATATTTATAAAAATATTTCTACCAGTTATTGAAATTTCTGTTTAAGTAGAGAGTTTAAATATGTTTCAATTTAAAAAGAATAATTGATGGATAATACCTTTGTTCATAGTTGTGAAAATATTTTATGTACAGCAAACTGCTATTTTTTAATAAGTGACTCTAAAATACACTTAAATATTTGTGTTCACTGTATTAGCTTTAAATATTATTTAACCAAAAACCATAGGAAAATATTTGGTAAAAAAAAAGAACATTCAACAGGTAAAACAATAAAGGAACAAAAATTTGTTATTTCTTTATATACTTGGGTTATATTTTGTTGTGTGCTTTCAATTGTGAGTGTTATTGAGGACAGATATAAAATAAGTATCATTTATAATCTTTGGCTTAAAGAATTTATTTAAATTTCAGGAAAATAACATATTCATATATAAAATGGAAACAATTTGAGGCAGAACAAATGAAGTTGTCAAAATAACTTTCATTTCTGGAGAGACCAAAGGAAGAAGACATTGATAAGATTTAGAGTCTTACAAAGATCTTCACGAATGAAAGTGGATGGGAAATGACCCTAAAAAGATGGGTGAAATTGAGTAGCTATTTTAGGTTTCAGAAAACATAACAAGCAACATATATAGGAATCTAACGAGAAGATCAACTTGATAACAACCCTGGATTGTTATTTCCCGCTAATATCAATCTCTGACATAGCTAGAATTGTATCTACAGGGCAAAAGAAACACTAAAGTGCCAGTGAATGCAAATTATTTAGTCAAGTAGCAAATAATGTTAATTTGAGATACTTTAAACTGGTGTATTTATCAATTTAAGTTCTGAGCCCTGGTATCTGCTTTTCTCTCTCTATTTTAGACATATAGTTATTTTATATCAATTGAGAAAGTGAATTATACAATCATAAATATTTGTAACACTATGCACAGGGTAAACTTTAAAAAAACTTTTTTTTTATTAGAGAAATTGTGGGTTGACAGACCAATCATGCATGAAATAAAGAATACCCATAGACTACCACACCACGAAAATCTTACATTTGTGTGGATCATTTGTTACAATTGATTATCGCACTTTTCCGTAATTGTAATATTTTTTGACATTAGTTACCTTTGTTAAATTGATGAAAAATTATTAAAATAGTACTATTTACTATCATCTATAATTATATTAGTTGTATATTTTCCATATACCACCCTATTATTAACACATTGTATTAGGTGGTGTGGCAGTTTTGAAATTATTTGTGAATCCCAGAATGAGAAAGATTATGTTTGTAAACTCATCTACTCCTCTGGGTGTGATACATTTGGATTGTATTAAATTCTGTTGAGGGGCCTTTGAATAGATGGTCTGATTTAAGGGTTTTTGATTTACTATATAAATAAGGCATGACTCAGGTTGAATCCCCAATTCCTTGCTGGGTCTTATATAAATGGACTCACATGGACAGACTGACACAGAAAGAGAGAGCTCTGTCATTTTTTTAGTTCTGCCATGTGAGAGAAAGGAGAAGACTCAGAAAGCTGAGGCCCTGGAGGAGATGAACCATTAGCCTGATGGCTTACAGCTGAAATCAGGAAGAAAGCAGAGCAGCTGAACCACAGAGGGGAAGCCCAGAAGGGAAGGAAAGACCAGACAGAGATTCCCCGCCATCTTGCTTCAACATGTGGCAGCTGACTTTGCTGAGAAACCACCTCTTATGGTACCTTGAGTTGAACTTTCCATTGCCTAAGAACTATAAGGTTTTACCCCAACTAAACCCCCTTTATAAAAACCAGCACATATATGATAACTTTGCATCAGTGCACCTTTGTCAGAATAAGACAGAAATTGGTACCATGAGGGGGTATCAATATTTTAAACTATACTTTATTTTATTTTATTATTTCATATTTATTATTGTTTTAATTTTCTTGTCTTTGTTTTGGAAGAAGTTTTAGATTGCAAAACAGTCAAAACTGTAGCAAGGAAGGATAACTGCTAAGCGGTGTTGGTGGTGGTGGGGATGTGTGGGGCGGGGTGCACTTGGAGCATGCCTCTATGGAATATGAATATATTCAAGTGGTCCTGGAGTATTGTCTCAGTGGATGGAGACCCCACAATAACCAAAAGAATACTGAATTCCCATCCTGGGATTCCTGCTACATTCTCTAATAGAGTGGCAAGAATCCCTAGAGTACATGGATAGTGCCTGGTGAAGGTGGACAAACCAATATGCCAGACCCTTGATATTGATGCTTGTACTTATGAAGCTAGTTCTTTTGAAATTGAAACTTAGCCTAGTATTATATATTGCCTAAGAGTACCTTCTAAAAGTCTCCCTGTTGTTCTAATACGGCCTCTCTCTAAGCAAACTCAGCATATAAATTCACTACCTTCTCCCCACCGGCAAGGTTCATGACTCCCAGGGATGATCCTCCCTGGCACAGAGGGATCATTACCAAGTGACAAATAGCAATGCATCTGGAAAAATACTTTAACCAAAAGGGGGAAATATTGAATACAAATGAGTTTTTAAGGCTAAGAGATTTCAAGATGAGTTGAGAGTTCATTCCAGAGGTTACACTTATGTATGCCTTAGGAGGATCTTATAATTTTAATTTAATTATAATTTTCCTATACCTGGTTATTATGCTCCTTTTATTCAAACCTATAAGTAGCACTATACCTGTTAAATATGTGTCCCAGAGACTTAAATCTTCTGGCTGTTCATATGCCAGTTGAGCCCTGAAACTCAGCAGAATTGCAGCCAACACCTACCCACCAATTCATCAGACTCACCCAGGACAAGTAACAAAAGAATTATGATGGGAAACACCCATCCCCCAAAACAGAGAGTATCTACAACTGCAAGCAAGACAGTTCCACCCATCTGCCCCATGGGATCTAAGCCCCCTCTCCACTGGAAGCAGAATGGGCATGACCATCCAAAAAACCTCAAGATTGAGGAGTGAACAAATATAAAGGTGGAATGCAACTAGGGATTAATGTAGACTTATTATTCTAGTAATGGAAGAACTTATAACATTGATATAGACAGTGGTCAACAGAGTTTCTGAGTGGAGGGAGAGGGAAGAATAGGTGTAACATGGGGCATTTACCATAATGTAAACTATAGACCATGGATAGTAGCAATGCTTCAATATTCATTCATCAGTTGTAACAAATATTCATCACTAGTGAAAGATATTAATGGGGGGAAATTGTAAGAAGGGGAGGGTGTGGGGTATATGGGAATTCCCTATATTGTTGATGTAACATTAATGTAATCTAAAACTTCTTTAAAAATAACAATTAAAAATAAAAAGAAAAAATAAATCTTATTACAAAGCTGCAGTAGTCAAAACAACATGGTATTGGCACAAGGATAGACATATCACTCAATGGAATTGAATTGAGATTTCAGAAATAGACCCTCACATCTGTGGCTTTTGAATTTTGAAAAGGCTTCCAGGGCCACTCAATTGCAGAGTTCATGAACATGGAATATTCTTCTTTGATCTCCTTCAATAATGTTGTGCAGTTTTCTGCATACAAGTCCTTTACATCTTTAGTTAAGTTTATTCCTAGTTATTTGATTCTTTTAGCTGCTATAGTAAATGGATTTTTTTCTTGATTTCCTCCTGCTGGCTCATTATTAGTATACTGAAATGCTGCTGATTTTTGCTTGTTGATTTTATATCCTGCCACTTTACTGAACTCATTTATCAGCTCTAGAAGCTTTGTTGTAGATTTTTCAGGCTTCCTATGTATAGGATCACGTCATCTGCAAATAGTGACATTTTTTATTTTTCCTTTCCAATTTGGAAGATTTTTATTTCTTTTTCTTGCCTTACTCCTCTGGATAGAACTCCAGTATAATGTTGAATAACAGTAGTGACAGTGGACATCCTTGTCTTATTCAGAGGAAAAACTTTCAGTTTTTCGCTATTTTGTATAATGTTAGCTGTTTCAATGCAACTTCGAAGGACACAGGTTGGGGCAGCTGTAAGACCAAAGAATGCACTAGACAAATGGTTAGACATGAGTTTTATTGGGACTTATGAACAAGAGAGACCTTGATGGTAGCCGATTGAAGTATGAAATTAGCGCCACACAAAGAAGTGGAAAAAAGAAGGGTTATATAAGGGGTCTCAGGATAAAGACATTCCATAGAGTATGAGAACAGATTTTTTGCAAAAGTTACATGAAATGAACAAACAAGGTGTTTGGTGATGTTATCTTAGGAAGGAAATTTTTCTGCTCAGAGATTTGGTTTAAGACATTCTTTCCCCCCAGGGAAGGTTGGTAACCTTTAACTTGGGCCTAGCTCATGTAGGTGGCTTCATGCTGAGGACTTAGAGGGGGCTCTGGGTCCCCACAATCCACTCCCACACAGCAGCCTGCATTGACCATAGGACAAGCATTGCATCCACATTCCACAGCAACAGTGTAAAAGACAACAGAATACAAATAAAAGTCTCCACTAAACACTAGTAGACTTATGAAGACATGTCACCAGGGCCAGGAAAGGGAACTAAACCAGTTAGATAGGGGTTGGTATCTAATTTGTCAATAAGTATATGTGCTCTTACATATGATTTAGAGCTTGTGGAATATTATGGGAATGATTGGGAATATATACACAACATTGAACATTAATGCTTGACAGTGAAATTTCATAATTCGGGGGGAGGGGTTGTCACCCCACATTATAGATTCTTTCTTGTTGTTCCATACAGACAGGGGCAACATGATCTAGGGTGACAGATTCAGCTGTTAACCATTTTAAACTATCATATACAGCATATCCTAATAAAGGTCTACTTATTCATTTGTTACCTTACAAGGGAAAATATATAATTACAAATCTCATCAAAAGACAGTAGCTGGATTTGTCTTAAATGAGAAGGTCTTGTTCCAAACTTGTTGATGGGTTGTATCCTACCATGCCAGCAAGATCTTCTATGCCATCCAATTTGCAGGAGTGACAGTTCAAGGAAGGCCAGTAGCACCTGAGGATGGCAGGTTTGTGTAAACCCAACATTGGGTCCAATTGTCGGCATGAGTTACAGCTGAAGCTCACTGTGGGATGATATTAGCTAGGGCACTATGGGCAAGAAGAAGGATGTTTATGGGGAACAATAATTGGCAGATCATGCTGGTCTAACAGTATAAAAGCCACATTTCCATTAGTAGGTAACAAAGTACCAGGCAGGGAGGTGGGGGGAGGCTTATGAGGAACTTTTTAGTACCATACATTTTCCCCTTCTAAATTCTCTGAGTTTTCCTTAGTGACATCAAAAGCTAGTTTTGGCATAGGAAGAGTCGACATAGATACACATAGCATCCCAGTGGGAATAGGAAACCTCAGGTTATTAATAAAGATTTTTACTGGCATTTTTTGTATAAACTGTGGTCTTATAACAATGTTTTGGGTGACTCTTATTTCCCATGGGCTTAAGATTCCCAACCAACCAAGGCTGCATAGGCCAGTACCATCGCCAAATCACTTCATCTACCCTAGTTTGTATAATTTGAGACATAGGCAACAATAGATTATTATTACTTCCATCTTGGGTTGTAGGGCAGCTGACCCTTTAACTTGTAATCTCAATGCCTGCATTGGCCTGCTGTTAGCATTTCAAAGCAAGCAGGGGCCATAGCCAGTGGTGCTGATTTTAAATGGGTTAAGCTTGGATACAGCTTCTTACTTCATTGTTGTAAAGATCAATTATCACCTTTTATTTGTCCCTTTAAAAGCCATTTATCCTTTATGGAAAGTCCAAACAATATCTGGATCCATAGCCCAAGACTGCTTAAGGTGACTGGTAAATGGAGTTCCTTGATCACTGTCAATTTTGGCTGTCACTCCATGTAAGGCACTTATTCTTTCTAGGCTGTTAAAGTGGACTACTGGTTGGCCATTCCTACTGGGAAGACCAACAAGAGTTCATGGCAATATCTGTGGCAGTGAAAGCCTACCAAGAGCAGGAGGGGACCAATGTAATTCATTTGCCATCGTGCTACTGGAGTCTGTGCTTGGCCAATATGTCCCATCTGGTAAGGTCATTGCCACAGCTGTCAGAGTGAGCATGATGGACACTCGTGGGTAATGTCCACAAGCTGCTGATGAGTGACAGGGCAGCTGGAACTGCTGGGCTAGGCATCACATGCTCTGGTAGCCACAATGTCTGATTTTCCTGTGGAGCTACTCTGCTGCTTCTCAGGTTTCAATGGTATGGCTCTGGATCTTTCTGAAAGTATCTGCCTCAACATTCCTAAGAAAGGTGTTAGAGGAGTGGGCAGGGACATGATAGGACAGTTACCTGTCACTGCTTGCAGGCATCCCACAGATCTCTCCAACACAGAGGGCAGCCCATGACAGTCCATTTTTTTGTCTTGTTTCTAATCTCTGCAGTGCACCCCTGGATAGGGATGGCTATCTTCAGAGTGACTGGATACTATTGAGTTAAGCGCTCCACTTGTAACAGGGTGTGCTATGCTGCACATAGTTGCTTTTCTAAGGGACTATATTTTTCTTTGACCCCTTTCCACAACTGTGACTAAAACCCAAGAGGTATTTGTGTAGAAGGTTGCCTTTGCCACTGTTGTGCTGAAAAGAAAACAAACTGACTTTAAAAAAAGGTGCAGAGCAAGTTTACTGAGCTAAAGTTGCATTAATGCAGGAGCAGCACCTAAAGAGGTTTCTGCTAAAAAAAAGGTTTAGCTGGAGGAACAGCTTATATGGCTACTTGAAACAAAGGGAAGGTGGGGGGAAATGGGAAGGGGTGAGGATCATGGGTATTGAGCTATGTGAACTACAGGATGAAGGGTGGTGTGAGATGGAGGTGGTGTGGTATTCAGGCAGGATGTCCCAGGTTGTTAATTAGCAACCAGGATGTTGATGTTAGATTATGGCCTTTGGTGAT
>JAQZBX010079670.1:0-13947 GCA_029593785.1 Cabassous unicinctus | reverse complement strand
AAAAAAAATCCTGTTGGTATTTTCACTGAGATTGTGCTAAAATTATATATTAATTTAGGAAGAATGGATGCCTTTATAATGTCAAACTTTGCTGTCCATTAACTCAGGCCTTCTTGTCTATTTAACCTTGATATTGATGGTTGTACTTATGAACCTTTTCTAGTAAAATTGAAACTTAGGCTAGTATTATATATTGCTTAAAAGTTACCTCCTGTAAGCCTCCTTGTTGCTCAAATGTAGCCCCTTTCTAAGCCAAACTCAGCATATAAACGCACTACCTTCCCCCCAGCGTGGAACATGACTCCCGGGGATGAGCTTCCCTGGCACTGAGGGATTATTGCCAAGCACCAACTAGCAATGAGTCTGGAAAAAGATCTTGGCCTAATGGGGGAAATATTAAATACAAATGAGTTTTTATGGCTAAGAGACTTCAAAGTGAGTCAGGAGGTTATTTCAGAGGTTATGCTTATGAATGTCTCAACAGGACTCATCGACTGCCACAGGAAACGGTCCCTCAGACAGCGGGGCTCCTGAGGGTTCTAGAGATATCTAGACACTATAGGCAGGTCAGACAATCTCAGGAATTTGGCACCCTGTCAATTGGCCTTACTTTGGAATATATGCTCCCCAATGTAACAGAGTTAGACTTACTTATATTTCTCTTTGAAGTATTTTAAAGTTGTCTTCATGTAAAAGAAGCTTGTTAAATTTAATCCTAAATATTTTATTGAGTTTTGTGGTTAATAGACTTCTTCCATTATATTCTCTATATAGGAAAGCTAGTAATTTTTTACCCAACCACTTTACTGAATTCACTCTTAATTTCAGTCAATGATATCATCTGCAAATTTATCAATTATTTAATGTAGGGCAGAAAAGACACTCTGTAACTCAGCAGTCACTTCAGCCACATCATTAGACATTCACTGACACCTGGAGTCACGATAGTCTTCATATGTATGCATTTATTATTTTAAAATTTGTATTTAACTTTCAATTGTGAGAAATGTCAACCCTACAGAAAATTATCAGACATTAACATACTATTGTCCAGATTTAGCAGATACTAACATTTTGCCATATTAGTGTCAGCTCTCCCCCCCCTTTTTTTAACACAAAGGATATAAAATACTTAATACTTTGGGTATACTGAAGTTCATCTACCCTCATGGCTCCTTCCTCCTCCTTCCCAGAGGAACCACTCTGCTGAAGCCGGTGCCTGTCATTCCTGTGCTCGCTACTGCATGCGTATTTATGTAGTTTTGATATTTTAAAATTGTATGTATGTTGTATGCAGTTTAAAAATGTCTTCCTGATCTAAAAGTAGTAAATATATGTACATTATTAAAAATTCCAACCTTTATAGAAATTTATGAGCCAGAAAGTTAAAGACCTGCATAAAAATAATCTTAGAGACCGGCACAGGTAGAAAAATGATACACAATGTGAATGGTGCCTTTCTCTAGAATTATTCTTAACATTACTATATGTTACATATAGTCAAACCACACACTGAGCTGCTTGACAAAGAATGCCTTCTAGTGGGAAAAATAGTTGAGATATGTATTTACCATCATAATACTCTGTGCTCTACTAATAGTTCTGTGTTTTGTTTAAAAAAGAAAAGAAAAAGAAATCTTAACAGAGATTACTAGGACATTCAGTGAGTTTCAGCAGGGAGACCTGTCATTGTTTACACTCCAGAGCAAGAGACGTATATAGATTTGATTGTGCACTTGATAGGAGCCGCTGCTTGCACAAAGCAGACAGCCTTGATGAGCAGCTGGTAAACTTGGAGTACATATAAGACAATCAGAGGAAGTCTACATACAAACTTCTCCATGTGAGGAAAGGTGTTTTTCCCATTTGCCTTTTTTCTGAGCAATTTAACTTCCTAATTACATGATCCAAATTGTTTCAGAGACTGTGTAAACCATACATTTGTTAAATGGTAGAGACAAACGTGGGGAAGTCAGATTAGAATCAACTTTCCTCAGGAAAGGGGTTTCTTTCCCAACCCAGCTTTACAATTATTGGACATGGGTGAGTAAGCAGAGGAGGGAAATAGGGTGGTAAATCTGGCTATAGATTTTCCTTCCTACTCCTGCTCAAGCACATATTTTCATACAACATTACCCTTTAGTATTAGAATGAGAGAGATGGTAGGTGCTGGCTGACATTGACACTCCATGTCAAGTTAGGAAAATGAATTTTATTCAGTATTTAGCAGGTGCAGAGAAGGGGAAATACTCATGATTATTTTGGACCTTTACCTCATTGGAGTAAGTGGGGGGATGTGAGAGCACGTGGGCGAGCATAGACACGCACAAGCGAGCTTGCCTGTGTGAGCTACTTGAGCTACTTTTCAATTTTCATTCCATTGGATTTGAATGGTAGCTAACAAGGATGAATAATAATCAACTTACTTCACTATTGTTAAAATGGAATCAATTTTTTGTACATTAAATTCACTAAAGGAGTAGTGCAGAAGTTGTAAGCACATATTATTTGTTACATAATGAAGAAGTTTACAAACCTAGATAAGATAATGACTTTGGATGGTTGATCTTGAATCATTAAAAAAAAAAAACAAACCGGCAAACATGTTTCCTGCATCCTATTTTGGATCCAGAATTGGAAGCAGCAGGCAAAGTTCCCTGTTCAGGAATTTTCAATCACAGAGATATACAGATATGTCAAAACTGCTGTCTTGAAGGTGAACTCACAAAGCTGTGAGTAGGGTGACAGCAGCTAACTATCCATGTTGGAGAGGACAGCAGACATAAAATAGGACCAGTGGCCACCTTAGCTCTTAAACAATGACATTTTATTTCTGATCTCTTAAGAGAACAATTAGAAAACATTTTATAAGTTTATCTAGTTCTTCTGTCCCTAATTACCCCCAAAGACAAAAGATCAAAGCATCCATGAAACATCCTGGCTGGTGTTATTTTTATTTAGACAAACACTGGAGAAGATAGCAACTTTGAAATTTAAGAGAAAACAGAAGACTTAACTAGTCTATTAGTTTATATTGGTTTTCTGTCAACTCTTTGTCTTGAAATCTATTAGGGATTGCCTAATAGGTGAAACCACCTTATGCTGAAGACTTTTGGAACTCGAGCCATCTTGAATGATGCCTTTATAGCATATACATTTCTCTGACTTATTTCTTTGGAAATACCTACAATACCTATGCAAATGGTCCATCATTTTTAATTAGTGAATTGAACCAAAAAAGTACCTATAGGGTGCTGAGAAAGGATAATAACAAGGAAGCCCCAGTTTATCTTGTTTTTATTATTATTTTGATATTGTTTAGGTTTGGGTTCTGATTTTTTCTGCTCTGCCAAAAATTGACGGCTTTGCTTTTATTTTTTTATTTTTATTTTTTTTTAAGATTTATTTATTTATTTATTTATCCCCCCGCCCCCTTGCTGCTTGTGCTTGCTGTGTCCATTCGCTGTGTGTTTTCTCCGTGTCTGCTTATCTCCCCCTTGTTGTGAGGTCCCGCTGCATCAGCCCACCGCGCTGCGCGGGCTGGCCTGCCCTCACAAGGAGGCCCCAGGAAGCGAACCCGGGGCCTCACACATGGTAAATGGGGGCTCTATCGATTGAGCCACGCCCGCTTCCTGTTGTGAGGTCTTGCTGCATCAGCCCACCGGGCGGGCGGTGCGGGCCGGCCTGCCCTTACAAGGAGGCCCCGGGAAGCCGGGCCTCCCATATGGTAAACGGGAGCTCTATCCACTGAGCCACATCCGCTTCCTAAGGCTTTGCTTTTAGTAAACAATCTTTAAAAACGAAATCCTTACTGTATTTGTAAAGTGTATTACCTTGTTTCTTCCTTTTGTAAAAATTATGTGACCTTGGATAAGCCTCATTTTGAATATGAAAAAGATTTTATATATTCTGGGTGTGGATCCACTACATGGAAATTGAAACCATCAAGGATTATGAAAGAAGTGTTGTCAGAGAGTCAAAAACTAACTCTTGGGGGAGGATGGAGAGTGATCCAGGGATCTATAGATGACTGTGATTAGAGCTAGAGATAGAGGGCATAAGATTCAAAGCTAAGGGCTTTTGGGAGGAAGGAGGAATAATGGTCTAGAAGCAGCAAAGAGAAGTAAGCTGGGTAGCTCAGCCACACCTTCCTCCAGGCAGAATGCCTTCAGGGACACTTGAGGGCATCTTCTGGGGAGAGCCCGGGTTTCTGTTAAGGCAGAACAATAAAGGGAAGAGACCAAGGATTTGGGGGATTTTACAGAATGGCTGGCTGCACACTTCCAAAGAACACAGTGGAAAGGATTCAGGAGCTGAGCAGAGGGAGGTGGGCCCATTTAGAGATGGCCACGGCACGGTGAGGATGAGAGTCCAGGGTAATGAGTGAAGGATACCTCGGACAAAAGCAGGGACAAGCAGGTATGATGACATTAGTCCTGGTGGGTTCTGATGCCAGTTTGGGTGGTGGGACTGTATTAGAGAGAGTGTTGGGTTGGTGTCTTGCCAGAAAAAACTAGAGCTCTGTGGTTCTTCTTTCCTCATGCACATGGTTTTTGGAAGCTGGGGATGGGGCATTGTTACCCCAAGCATGGGCAGGTTTGGTGCTCCCTCTTCATCTTGCAGCTGGAGGTAAGGAAGTTGGGAGAGAGGTGTCCTAGTTGAGCCGCGTCCAGGATACATGCAAGTCACTTGGTTATATACTTCTAGGGTGATGTAAAATGAAATCTTTTTGTGAAAATGAAACCTAAAGGGCTTAGTAATTTTTTAATGTTGCTTTTATACCTGAGATACAATTTAGTAAATTACAGAAAAATTGTAATGAGCAGATTTCATTTGGGAGATGGGAGACCTTTATATTAATTATAATTAGTAGATAAAGTTCAGATTCTAATTCATATTTTAAAAAATAGAATCTCTCTCTCTTCTCCCATCGTACCTCTTGCCACCTTTCTCTAAAATATGAAAACTGACAGTCGTATCTACAAAACAACTGATATGTTTTTTTTTCCCCTTTTTTTTTTAATAGTGAAGAAAGTTACAACGTCAATGATTATTCTTTAAGGGATCAGCTGTTGGTGGAATCTTGTGACAATGAAGAGCCTAATTCTTCTCCAGGGAAGAACAGTTCCGCAATGCTTTATTCAAGACAGAGCTCTGCCAGTCACCTCTTTACTCTGACCGTCCTTAGTAACCATGCGAATGAGAAAGTGGAAATGCTGCTAGGGGCTGAGACGCAGTAAGTATGTGCAGGAAGAGAGTTTCAGACTATCTGGCATCAGTTTTCCCCACCTAATTGCCCTTGGTCTGCAGACTCCCTAGAAACAGTAGCTACCATTTCTTGAGTGCCTACTATGCACCGAACACTGGGCCTGGGTGCTTATACAGATGCTCTCCTTTTCATTGTGATTCTCTGTTTCCTAGAGGCACGTGTTATTTCGTCCCCATACATCCTGTTAAATAGATTGTACTTTTTAGGTGTTATGGTCTTTCTTTTACTTTATTTATAGAGTAGGTTAAATTTTTTTTAAAATTTTCATTATGGACAAAAAATATGACTCATGAGCCCTAGGGAATATAACGCAACTGGTAATTTGAGTCCAGACCCTAGGCATTCTTAGATAATGGAATTGAAGTCATTCCTCGTTCACCAACCTTCAACCAGACAGCGGAAAGCCCAATGACTTTGTCAAAAGAGATATTCCGTAGTTTGGGGAATCGTATTGATGAGTCCTCTTTCCAACCCAGTGTTTATGCAGAGGCAAAACAGGCATCCTGTCTGTGCCTGCAGTTTCATCAACAATTAGGATACAGTCCATCCTTACCCCAAAAGTGGGGAAAAGGGTTTTATTTTCAAGTCCACTCTAGTGGTTTGGTCCATTTCGAGATAGGTGACCAAACTATTTGTCTGAAGACTAGAAACCTCCTCTTGCAACAATCATTACAGACAGGTATTCTGTTGGGTCACAAGGTGGGAGCAGTGGAGGAAAATGGGAAGTTCTCTAATTTTTTGTCCTTTCACGTTCCTGCATAAGCTTCCCACCCCAAGCTGGCCAAAGCTTCCATGTGTTACCATTAAAATGGATCAGCAGCTAGTGAATAATAATGCTGTAAAAGTGTGGCAAGATCCTGGCTATTTTGTTTGATAGAGAAATAAACCCAAAGATATTTCTCCACTTTTTTAACTGATTATGTTAGGTCCTGTTTCTGGATCGTTAAAAAGAGGCATAAGAAAACTATTAAAATTGCAAAGCATCCACATAAAATGATAAACAATCATTTATCATCTTTTGGAACTAGACATAACTTTTCAAGGGCTGAAGAAAACCAAGAGGGGAGAGGCTGCTGATAGAAAGCTACTTGAGGTTTGAAAATGGCCAAAATAGAATATTCCAAATGAACTTGAGAGTTAATAGAGGGAATGACTAAGAAAGGGAGATTTACCCTAATGTGTTTATTTACAAAACAAGAAATACCTTTTTAAAAAATCCCAGAGTCCTTCCATTGAAACTGCTGAAAAGACTTGGCAACATTCCACGCATTCCCCACTGTGTTTGCTGCCCTGAGAAGGACCACATTGGGTGGGTCTGGTACCTGCTAGTTGCTACAGGTGACCTTCATGAGAAACACCCAAGTCCAGGGCTGAAGGAAGGCATTTTGTTCAACTCTGAAGTGATTTACTCCTTGGCCAGTGAAGGCAGGCCTAGAGTCTCTTTGCTGGGGGAGGGGGAGGTGCTCTAAAAAGGGAATTTAATATGTCTGAGCTTTGGAATGACTTTAAAGATGAAAAAGATTTAAATGCTAGGAACATTAGTACAAGTCCAGGCGTTCTAGAGAATTCTCAGAAACATCTAGAGATGTCCCTTTCATCATTTAGTTAGTAATGGTGAAAGTGCCGTTGGTTTTGCTTTGTGTTTCCCTTTTCTCTGTGTTTATAAGGACTGTTTGTACTTTATTCAGGCTTTGCCAATATATCAACAGAGCTTTTCCTGACTGTCTCTTTGTAATTTATGTACTCTTCACCACTTGTTTTTTAGATTATTCCAAGAGTGTAGGAAGTAAGCGACATGTCCAGTTCTTTTTAGACCAAGGCTGGAGCCTTTTCTGGGACGTCCTGCAGCATTTGTTCCATCCTCTTACTTTTTGATCTTGCTGTGGACTGAATGGATGTTCATTCTTCAATAGAATGTTCTCAGAATATCTAGCTATGTCACCCATTAACCCATGAATATGACTCATATTCATAGTTCTTTAATAGCAAGAGAACATTCCGGAAGGGGCAGAGGTCTCCTTGGGTACAGAAGAAGTAACTCCCTCGCTCTCCTCCCCTCTTACTCAGTTGCAGTTGAGATGTGAATAGACAAATACTTTTAAGCCCACAAGGTATATAACATTGCATTGATGTTGATATATAGTGAAATGCACTATCATTAAAAAAAATAAAAAAATAAAAAAAGAATGTTTAAAAGCCTAGCAGCGCTCTCTTTGCCACCTCTACTGCAAAGACCATACCAGAAGATGTCAACATTAGCTGAATGGATACACAATTATTGTGAAGGGCCCCAGAGGAACCCTGCGAAGGGACTTCTGTCACATCAATGTAGAACTCGGGTTCCTTGGGAAGAAGCAGCTTCAGGTTGACAAATGATGGGGAAATAGAAAGCAACTGGCCACAGCTGGCAGTATGTGCAGTCACAAGCAGAACATGGTCAAGGGCATTACTCTGAGCTTCCCTTACTAGACGAGGTCTGTGTCTGCTCACTTCCCCACCAACGTCGTTATTCAGGAGAGTGGGTCTCTGGTTGAAATCCGAAATTTCTTGGGTGAAAAATATATCTGCAGGGTTTGGATGACGCCAGGTACTGCTTATTCAGTATCTCAAGCCCAGAAAGATGAGTTAATTCTTGAAGGAAACGACGTTGAACTTGTATCAAATTCAGCTGCTTTGATTCAGCAAGCCATGACAATTAAAAACAAGGATGTCAGAGCATGATATCCTTTTTCTTTTCATGTCTCTGAAAAAAGAAACAGTCCAGCAGGCTGATGTAAGAGTTGTCCAGCTATGGAAACAACAAAATGCCAGACCTATTTGTGATATTTTAAACATGGGATAAAAGTTATCTGTTGATTTGGGTGGGGGGAGTGTGTTGGGGGGAGCCTAGCAATTCGTATGCCATGTAATAAAGTGCAGGCCAGCTCTGGGCCCCCTGGTTTTGAGCAGTTGGAGTTTTGGTCTAAATAGAACGTATTCTCTTTAGGATTTGTTAAATATATTCATGAATATATGGGGTTTTTTTTTGTTTTTTTTTGTTTTTTTTTTCATATTTTCTCTCCTTTATATCCTGTTTGGTCCATTGGCATCCTGGGTGAGAAAACTGAGCTTTTAGCTGCCATTCTGGTCTTGAGTAATTGTGGAATTTCAGACTAGTCATGTATATCCTTTGGCTACTGATTCTTTGGCCTGAAAAAGAATGGGATCCATGCCTATACATGTACTTTGTTTGAGGCCCCCTGGGGATCTACGAAATGGGCATTTGGCAGTGGGGTGGGGGTGGGGTGCAAATGTCTGGCACAAAGACCATTCAGCTATCATAAGACAGTGAAATTGTGGAAGAACAATTCAGTGGCCTTGAGTTCATAAAGAGTGCAGGCAAGCTCACCCAAAGGAAATGGAGTAAACACTTGATGAGTATCTGGGATGTGCCATGTACCCAGACAGCTATAGAACATAAAAAAGGGACCATGGGTGTTTCTAGAGAAGGATCAAATCTTAGCGATGAAAAAAATACGGTAAGGTGATCTTACATCTCAGTTGCCCCCAAGATCCATAGTTCAAATTTAGGCATGTCTTCCCGGTGGAATTCTGTCCTTTGACTCTGAAAAGTGTTTCATTTGGACAATTGAATATGCGGTCACCCTAATTACATGTAACAGAGTCCAGCCTCCTCACTTTTCCTGAGATATAAAAGGAGACTCACAAAGGTGAAGAAGTGGCTTGCCTAAAGCCACACAGAAAGTGGGTTAGTGCCAAAGCTGGGACTAGACTCTAGGCCTCCCTACTGCAAGTCCAGAGCTCTTTTAGAAGTAACAAGTTTTAATCTTCCTGCTATAAGGCTGCCAACCAGTAGACTGTTCCACCCCTACCTTGCTACTCAAGTTTCCCTTCCCTAGAAGGGAAACTCCAGGAAGCCCATTGCTATTAAATGTGAGAGACTATTAAAATGCACTTTTGTTTGTTTGTTTCTTTGAAGTCCATAGACTCTAAAAAGGAAAAAAAAATTTTGCAGAAACCCCAGGTGATAAATTTAGGATATCATATATTTTATACTAAAATGCTTAATAGATATTGCATTCAGAAAAAAATATTTTCCATTTAAAACCTCCTTCTTGTACCTTTGCCTTTATTTTTTTCCTACTTCCTGGAATGCCTTCCTCATACTTCCTTAGATTGCCAAATACGTCTCACCTATCTGGGGCCAGGCTTTCTTCTAGGAAACCTCACAGGCTGATCTCTCACCCCCTAGAGATCTGAGAGCTTGCTTTGTGGGCCACTTTTTAGTTCAGTTTCCCTCGTGTTTTTTGTCTCCCATGCCCTCTTCTGACCTTCTGATCCTTAACCCTAACCCTTGAATCTCTTTACAACTGAACTTCTCAAGAGTAGGTTCCATTTCTCCCGATTAATTCAGTGAAAATTTTTTAGGTGCTATTCTAAGTGCTGAGGAAGTAGCAGTGAACAGAGAGAAGATCCCTGCCCTCTGGGGACTTCTCTTCAAGCTGGGAACCTCTGCTTTGTTCCTCCCGCCCTTGGAGCAGGTGACTGGGGGGGAGTGAGTTTTCCCCAGTCTGCCTGGGCACGTGGCCTGCAGTGAGTTAGGACGGTGGAAAAGCATTTCTTCTTACCCAATTTTTTAAAAAAGATCATTTCAGATAGTGGTAGGTGCAGTGCAGGCAATAAAACTAGGAGATGTGATCCCTAGTGAATATTAAGTGCAGGGAGGAGAATATGAATTCTGAATGAGAAGGTCCAGGAAGACTTCTGGGGGTGGGGGGGTGCCATTTGACTGGAGCCCTGAGAAACCAACAGGGGAAAACCTAGGCCAGAATGTGCCAGGCAAAGGGAACAGGTGTGAAAGCCTTAAGGAAATGAATTTGATGTTGTCAGTGAACATGGAGGATGTGGCAGGGGTTGGAAGGAACCAGAAAGAGAGAGGGCGGTAGAGGTCAGGGGGTGATAAAGAAGCCAGAGGTACTCTAGCGGGGTCAGTGGGCCATCATGAGTCCATGAACCATGACAGGCCAGGACGAGGGAAGCAATTAGGAACTTACAGCAGTTTGACATTGCTGAGGCATCAAAGTATGTGATTATTTTTTAATCGACATTATTTTTTTAAAGCAGTTTAGGTTTACAGAAAAATCGCATGGAAGATACAGAGAGGTCCCATTGATTCCTCACCCCAACCCCAAACATCTTGCATCATGTAGTATATTTGTTACAATTCATGAGCCAATATGGGTGCATTACTGCTAACTAAAGTCCATAATTTACATTCAGGTTCACTTTGCGTTATACAGTTCTGTGGGTTTTGACAGATGCTTAATGTCATGTATCCACCATTACAGTGTCATACAAAATAGTTTCACTGCCCCAAAATATTTGTGCTCAATCTTTTGATCCCTCCCCGCCACCCCCCCATTCCTGGCAACCACTCATCTTTTTACTGTCTCTAGTTTTGGCTTCTGCAGAATGTGAAGTAGGAATCATTCAGTATGTCACTTTTCAGACCGGCATTTAAGGTTCTTCCATGTCTTCTCATAGCTTGATGACTCATTTCATCACTGAATAAGTGTGGTATGGAGGTACCACTGATTCTTTTAACAGTAATTCATTTTTATTGTATTTCTGAAAGTTTTTGTTTGGGGATGAGGGGTGAGGACTGAGAGTTCACCACAGAATTTTGAAAACACTGATTTAGAGCCTTATAAGCCATAAGAGGGAGTTTAGCTTTCTTTCCTTGGGAGTCGGAAGACTGGAGGGCACAGGCGTTTTGGCAAGAAGAACAACTAGGGGACGGCTGTAGTTGAGGGGGGGCCGGATGGTGGCTTGGACCATCAGTGGAGATAGAAACATTCTATTGAGGAGGCAGAAACCACAGGACCAAATAGTGGAGGTGAGAGTGGCAGTGAGTGGGAGAGAGGAATCAAGGAGGCTTCGGATTGGGGCTTGAGCAGCTGGCCCCGTGTGTTGAGTTATTCCTTAATTGTCTTCAGTATGACTCCTTCCTCTGCCACCCTGTTGAGGCTGTTCCATCAAAAGAGTAACAGTGGCTTCCTTGTTACCACATCCAGCCGTCTAGTCTTCCCCTCTCTCCACCTCCACATCATTTAATTTTGTTGACTGTCCATATTTCTCATGCTAACACGCTTCTTGACATTATCCCTTTATCTGTGCTCTTGGTTTTTCTCCAGCACCTCTAACCATTCCCTTTCACTTTCTCCTCAGAAATGCAGCCTGCCTGAAACCAGGCATCACTGCCACCCGCTGCTTTCCCTATGTGCATCTCTGTAAATGGTGCCACTGACACCATTGTGAGTTATCTGCTTTGGAGGCTTGATGCCAGCTCTAGGGCTTCCATGTCTGAACAGGACGTCATCTGCCAGTTCTTCTTGTACAAAAGTCTGCTGCATTTTTTCACGTTTCCGTTCCAGTACCTCCTTCCTAGGTCAGCCTGTCACTTACCTCTCAGCTACCCTGACAGGCTCCTAACGTCTCCTTCTCTCCAGTCCGTGCTGTACTGTTTTATTATCACTAATTCCCCAATTCAGCTCTAGTCTTGTCTTTTTCTTGCTTTGTACTTAGCAAGCTCCTGGTAAATATTTTGGGGATTGACCCACAGTCCACATCCAAGAACTGCTGCTTTCCTGTCAGTCTCCAGTCATTGAACTCTCTGTTGCTGCTGGAGGAAGTTTTCCCTGAATTCCACTTGTTTTTCAACATTTGCAATTAAGAATACGATTAAACTATTTTCAAGATGTGTCACTAACCCATGTTAGTATGTTATATCTGTTTCCCCGTTACAGATCTTAAGTTGTATTGTCAATGAGACTGTAGTCTGTGAAAAATACCAAAGCTTACCCTTTATAAAAGGACAAAGGAAGAATGTTTTACCACTGTGTTTTTCTCCCTCTGGGCCTTTCAAGAGGAATGTGGGAGCTGGAGAGCCCCCTTTGTCTGCCTTCATTAAAATGAAGCACAGAAGGCTGCAGCTGGCACAGACCAGAGCCTGTAACAAGTGGCGTCCTTGGCTTCCTGCCTTTACGGTAGAATTCAAATGTCATTTTGACCCAACGTATAGATTGATGAGACACGTAGGACATGTTCAGTCATTAACGCAATTTTTTTTCACCCATTTTGTATTTACTTACAGAATATAATAATTTTCAACCATAATCAAAGATCCTTCTCAAAATTTCTCTCTCACAAAAAGAACTTGAAGCCCTAATGAATTTGCTTGGTGCTGTCAGCTATCCAAACAGCCAGTTCCTGGGCCTCCTGATAAAGGGGCATTGTTTGCAGGGAGTCTTTAGCTGTCTTTGGGCTTCTGTTAATGATTAATTTTAATTAACAACAGGAAGTAAATGGGATTGAATAAAATTGTAAATACTGTGTCTGACATAGTCTCATAATTCATCCTTTAAGGAAACTCCAAATCTAGAGAAGACAGTTTACATGGGAAAATGTATTATGGCAGGTTACAGTATTTTTTTCCTTGCTGAATCTGGAATCCAAGTCCAATAATGACCTTTAATATTTGTGTAGTCCCTGTCAAAGTACTTGATCCTAAGTGAACTTTATCCCTGTTCCCAATAGGACAGGAGAGCAGGAAATGGTATTTTGTCAGTGAGGAAATCTGACCCATTTCAGGTTAACTCAAAGATAACAGACCAAACTTTAGGTCTCATAAACTGTTACAATAAACCAGACGTCATTGATTTAGCTAAATAGCATGCCACAAAGTCTAGAACTCTGTAGTGGGATGAGTTTTATTTTGCTTTGGTTAGATTTTTTTTTTTAATTAGGTAAATTGAACTGGTATCCATTTTTATAAATCATTGTCGTCCAGTATTCATATCACAATTTTTTTACCTTGTGGGTTTTCTTTCCTGCATCAGTTTATGAAACTAATCTAGTTGAAATAGATGTGCGAGGGAATGAACAGAAACAACCATTTTAACAATCCTACTCCTTACAAATGCTCTGAGGACTTTTTTCAAAGGCCAGGGGTATAGAAGTCTCAAAATCCACTTGTTCAAAAGGAACCACAGGTAAATTTGTAGACTGTGAGAAGGAACAAGAAAGGTATCTGGTCAAATGTCATTTTAGGAGGGATGAAAGGAAGGTTAGATAGCAACTGAGGTCCCATTGCTTCCATTGAAAACTCAGAAAATCGTACCAGTGATGAAGCCCTTGGAGGGGCTCCTCTCTGCCCAGGCTCACCCGCAGTCCCGCCGCTCTCTTATTTCAAAGCCTGCTTTCCGCTCTCCGTATATTAATCTTTTCAAGAAGATGCTCAGTAGTTCAATGGGAAATTGGACTTTACAATATATTCGACCTTTGGGCAATTAAATTTAAACCTACCGTGCTTAATTATATGAGAGGCAGGATAAGGTGCCTTCACAGCTAATGCCACAGTAGGAACCCGGAGATACATCGTTTTGTGCCATACGTAGAGCATTTGGGGGTTATGAAAGGGTCGCATTTACAGATATTTAAGTTAAAAGATTCTCTTCTCAACTTTGTCCTCTTTCTCTCCCTGGGTCAGATGTGTTTTCAGTAGCGTCCCCTAACTCAGGACACTGCACTCTGTGTTGGGTTTTGTGCTATAGATCTGCTCTTTCATATTGAGGTTCGTAAAGAGCAAGGGACCCGTTTTGTTGTTTTTTTTTTTTTTT
>JAQZBX010079669.1:0-13947 GCA_029593785.1 Cabassous unicinctus | reverse complement strand
GGGAGGTCCCAGGGATCAAACCCGGGTCCCTCCATATGGGAGATGGATGCCCAACCATTTGAGCCACATCTGTCCCCCTTTTCTGCATATTTTTAATAAATCTGAAATTAAATTTCAGCATATGATAAAACATCTATGAACTTCTATATGCAATTTCTTTCAATGATGATTTCTTTCCTCTAGTTATAAATGTCTATTTGATGGTATAAACTTCCTAAAGTTTTGTAGTTTTATTTTTATATTTCTGGAAATAAATCTTTAAGTTGTATGTTGATAAGGCAAAAATTGAATTGCATCATGAATGTTACTAGTTGGTGGGATTTATTTCATACTTCATAACTTCTCAAACCCATAAAATGAAAAGTCCCTGCCAACATCTTTCATATTTATTTTAAATTTGGGCAATACTTAGAAATATATAGAGTAACCAACTGAAATTCCTGCTCATTTTATATAATTCAAATAATATGTTTTAAATAATTTTTTCTAAATGTCTGTATGTCCACAAGCATAAAATATACCATTTCTTTGTCCCTTGAGCTCACCTATCACTCCTTCAAAGTGTTTTCTGCACTGCAACTATTTTACTATTAGTCAATAAACACTTTTTAATCGATCTTAGAACTGGAAGTAATCTTCAAAGTTTCTTTATATGTTGACAACTTCCTACAAGTACACAGATATACAATCTTGGGCATATTATGAAATCAGCACTTTATAGAGCTGACTAAGCCAAAACCATGGTTTAGATGAGGTTGGCCTTTGGTCCACCTCTTTCATTTTTATTTTGAGTTCTCCTGCTTCAGCACCTAATTCTGATGCCCAAGGTAGTTCAGGGTTCTCTCTTGTCATCTCACCTGGACCCACTCACACTAAAAGCATCACATGGGAGGATTAAAGGAAAAAAACTTGGTGGGCCTATAACTTCTGAATGCTGTTTTCTCTCCTTCTAAAAAGCTGGCTGCTGAGCTCCATGTCTCCTATTTATTACCCTGTGAGAAGTTGTAGCAGTTTGGTATTTTTTACGAAATCCAAAAATATATTGGATTATATTTGTAAACTGGTCTGTTCCTCGGGGTGTATTAGATTGTATTAAATTCAGAGGTTTCACTTATACTTGATTAAATAATGATTAAGGCTTTGATTGGGCCACCTCAGTAGGATGCTGAGTCCCCACCCACCAAAGAAGTGAGGACTCACAGAGAAAACCACACTACAGAGGAGTTAGTAGGAGTTTTTTTGTTTCTTTTTGCTGGAGAACATAGAGGATTAGAGATGGTGCCATAGACAGGTCAGAAGCCCTGGGAAGAGAGAGAGCCTGATAGTCTACAGCTGACCTTGTGGAAATACCAGAGCAGCTGAGCCCAGAGATGAATGAGCCCTAGGAGAGAGTGAGACTTATCCCTGCTTATAGCTGATATTGTAAGAAGCTGGGACCACAGAGCCTTAAGAGAAAGAGGCTGAATCCTTGCAGACATCGGCAGCCATCTTGCTCCAATACATGGCAACAGACTTTGGTGAGGGAAGTAACTTATGCTTTATGGCCTGTTAACTGTAAGCTTCTACCCCAAATAAATACCCTTTTATAAAAGCCAACAGATTTCTGGTATTTTGCATCAGCACCCCTTTGGCTGACTAATACAGAAGTTATAGCAATATAGTTACAGTTCAGTTTTGCAGATATGGTTCCTATAAAGAACAGATACAACTAATTGTTTCCCCAGCTTTCCTGCCTCCTTTCTCTGCCTTCACCCTGGGTGACTCTTATCCAGGAAACTAGAAATAGTAAATTATGTTTCAGATATTAAGTTTGGAAAAAAGGTGTGAATGATGTTGTTATTAATTTATCTTTTTTTTGGTGAAAATGGATAAATGATAAGAGAAGGTGTGTGTACATATTTTATAATAATGTAGATAATTGATTCTTGTTTATCTCATGAAAATCATTTGCTTTCTGTAATGAGATTAAAACTTTTTATTTTGGTAATTTCTATACCACTGCTCTGTACCTACTAAGCAAAAACTCCCCACAATCCCCTCCTCTGCCCCCTAGTAACCTCTAATCTACTTTCTGTCCCTGTGAATTTACATATCTAAAAATTTCATATAAGTGGAATCATATATTTGTCCTTTTGTGTCTGGCTTATTTATGCAAAATAATGGTTTTAAGGTTCATTCATTTTGTAGCATATATCAGAACTACATTCCATTTTACAGTTGAATGATAGTCCATTGTAAGAATATATCACATATTGTTTGTTCATTCATCTGTTGATGGACTTTGGGTTGTTTCTACCTTTTGGCTATTTTGAATACTGTTGCTATGAACATTGGTGTATAAATAACTGTTTGAGATCCTGTTTTCAATTATTTGAGGTATGTATCTAGAAGCAGCATTACTGGTTCATATGATATTTCTATGTTTAGATTTTTCAGGAACTGCTAGACTATTTTCCACAGCAGCTGCAGCATTTTGCATTACAACAAACATTGTTCAAGAGTTCCAATTTCTCTGTATCTCGCCAACACTTGTTATTTTTCATTTTTTAAAATAATAGCTATTCTAGTAGGTATGATATCTCATTGTGGTTTTAATTCCATAATGAGATTTTGATTCTACTTTACCTTCCATAATCCTTGATGGACTTTAGTAAATACTGGTAGCCTAAAACCAGTGTATTCAAAAGTTGCAAATGAGGAGGTGGTGACTTAGTTTATTTTCAACAACTTTTTGATTCAAAAAGTAATAATGTTTTTTCAAGTGCATTAGGAAAGATAAGAAAAATAAAAAGAAATTTAAAGAAAATATTCCCCTGGAACTCAGAAAAAGTAGGAAAACCACATCTAAATGTTTGGTACATTTCTTTTAGTAAGTTTTCTACACAAGTTTCTACACACATAAAATCATGCCTAATGTTTAACATATATTCTTCTGTTTATGTAACATTTTATCATGATTAAATGTTACATAAAGGCATAAAGATAGACAGATTGACCAATAGAACTGAATTGAGAACTCAGAAATAGACCCACACATCTAAGGTCAAGTGATTTTGACAAGGCTGTTAAGGCCACCCAGCTGAGCCAGAGCAGTCTATTCAGTAAATGGTGCTGGGAGAACTGGATAGCCATATCTAAAAGAAAGAAAGAGGACCCCTATCTCACACCTTTTAAAAAATATTAATTCAAAATGGATCAAGGACCTAAATATAAAAGCTACAATCATAAAATTCCTGGAAGAAATTGTAGGAAAACATCTTCACCATCTTGTGGTAGGCGGTAGTTTCTTAAACCTTATACCCGAAGCATGAGCAACAAAAGAAAAAATAGATAAGTGGGACCGCCTCAAAATTAAACACTTTCATTCTTCAAAAGACTTTGTCAAGAAAGTAAAAAGGCATCTGACTCAATGGGAGAAAATATTTGGAAAACACATATCTGATAAGCATTTTATATCCATGTTATATTGTAGCATATATGGCTTTGCATTTTCCCCTCAACCCTTCCAGTTCTTTCCTCTTATAGTTAGCATTCCATTTCTTAATAATTACACAGCAAGCCTTGAGAAGTAACTGTTTCTGAGCTTGTGACTGATAAATATGCTAAGACTCCTCGCCCAGAAACTCCAAGAATAATCTATTCTGTGAACTGTTTGTCCACCTTCATATCAGTAGAAAGATGTGATATCAGCATTACTGACAAACATTGTAAATGCTCGTTTTAAGTAGTTACTGAGAAAGTGTAACTTCTTCCCTGTTGAGAAACACTGTGAATGTCCGGTATTTGATTATCTATCCTTTTTAATCATGTACTTTTTAATCATGCTCCTCCCTCACATGTAATCTCATCTGCATGTAGACTGTAGTATAAAAGACCCCTTTTGCTTGTGGCAAATGCAAACTTGAGCCTCAGAAGTGCCACACACTCTGCCTGCTGCCATGGAGAGGATTTAAGCCATGGCAGGCTTGGATCTTCCACCATGGAAGAGCTTCCTCAGATAAGCCCCCTATTAAATGTTCTTTGGCTCACCAAGCTGGACTTGTCCGAGTCTTTCTTTGATCTGACCTATCCCTGTCAGTTTGTGGGAAGCTGTTATTTTACAGGGCACCCTGCTATACTCAAAACATATAAAGAGATCATACAACTCAATGAAAAAAGAAAAGCAGCTCAATTAAACGTGGGCAAAAGACTTGAATAGACATTTTTCCAAACAGGAAATTAGTATTTCCATTAGTATGGCCAAAAAGCATATGAAAAGACGCTCACCATCACTAGCTATTAGGGCAAAGCAGATCAAAACTACAATGGCATATCATTTCACACCTTATAGAATGGCCATTATTAAAAAATCAGAACTCTGCAAGTGCTGAAAAGGATGTGAGAAACAGGAACATTCCTTCACTGATAGTGGGAATGTAGAATGGTGCAGCCTCTGTAGAAGACAGTTTGGCAGTACCTCAAGAAGTTGAATATAGAACTGCCATATGATCCAGCAATCCCATTACTAGGAATATATTCAGAAGAACTGAAAGCAAGGATATGAACTGATATTAGCACACTAATGTTCATAGCAACATTGTTCGCAATTGCTAAAATATGGAACCAGCTCAAGTGTCCATCAACTGATAAATGGATAAACAAAATGTGGTATATTCATACAATGGAATACTATTCAGATGTCAGAAGAAATGCAATCTGGATGCATATGACAATGCAGATGAACCTAGAAGATATTATGTTGAGTGAAATAAACCAGACACAAAAGGACAAATATTGTATGGTCTCACTAATATGAACAAAATAGGGTTAGTCTACTTACAGAGGTAAACTCTAGAATATAAGTTACTAGGGAATAAAAAGTGCACTGAGAATGGGAGATGATACTTAATGTATATAGCATTATTAATAACGTTAATTGTAAAAGTGTGGAAATGAATAGAGTTGAGAGTAACATAATGAGTATAACTAACACTGCTGATTTATAATGTGATTGTGGTGGAAAAGGTTAGTCTGTGGAAGTAAATGTCAATTGAAAGGAAACTAGAGAATAATCTAGGGTATGTATAACATAGTGGTATTGGTGGTGGATGAAGATTGTGATAAATAGTATAAATATAAGAATGTTCTTCTTTTACAAAGTTCTAAGAATATGGGGATACATGGGAAAATTACCAACGATGTAACTTATGGATGATAGTTAACAGTAATATTGTAATATTTTGCAGCAATAGCAAGAAGTTATTTTCTTCCATACTAAGGGCCAACAATAGAGAGGGGTATAAGAAGGTATGAGATTTTTCCTTTTGGAGTAATGAAAATGTTCTAAAATTCACTGTGATGACAGCATGACTCTGTGATGAAAATGAGAGCCACTGAGTGTACACTTTGAATGGATTGTACAAAGCATGGAACTGTATGACACAGGGAATCCAGTGGTGGATGGTAGACTGTGGTTAACAGGACGAATACAAGAATGCTCTCTCATGAACAATAAGAAATATATAATACTGATATAGGGTGTTAATAAGTGGGTAGGTTGGGGGAAAAGTAGACCAAATGTAAGATATGGGCTATAGTTAGTAGTAAATATTTTGATGATGCTCTTTCATAGTTTGTAACAAATGTTTCACAACAGTGCAAGGTGTGATGGTGGGGAGATGTATGGGAGCCTTGTGTGATGATATATGCATGTTTGCTTTGTAAATTTACAAATTTTACTATACATTTTTTGTTTATATATGTTCATGTATGAATGATATACTTTAATAAAATTTTATTTTAAAAAGTCTTTTTTCAGGGTAGCATACATTATACATATATTATATGGATAAGGATATATAATAATTTCAATCTAATCTTCCATCTTTATATTGTCTTAATTATTTCTTGTATATAATGCCATACTAAACATCTGATAATACATGTTAATATAAATTTCTAACCACCATGTGACTTTTTTGGCTTACATCACATTTATGGCCAGTTAAATTTCCTGAATCTTTTTACTTAAACGTTTGTCAAACCAGGTTAACCCCATAAAACGCTGACACAATTGATTTATTTTGTTCCTAAATTTGGACTTTATCTTTTTCCTCATTCAGTTTTACTGTTTGAACCAATCATTATTCTGAGTACTACTGAATCTTGATTTTGTCTTTTAAAATTTTAGCTATCCCATTCAGCTTTATACTATGTGCAAATTTAGTGCTCATGTCCTCTAGGTTGTTATCCAAAAATCTTTTATAGGAAAGAATGAAGGAACAAGTACTGTGTGGAATGCCCATAAGCATAGAATAACAGTAGGGTCATTAGGTCCAGGTACTCTGGCTCTTACAAAGTAATATCAAAAAGGCCTTATACAAAAATCCAATGTATGTATGGTTTTCCTGTATTGCCAGTCTATATAATGTTATAATCCTTGCTAGAAGACAAATTTCTCTTTCTCTCCTCTCTGTCTCTACACAATAGCAAAAGTCTTAACATTTAATTAAGTGCTCGAGAGTGTTTATATTTTCCAGTCTCTGAATTTAAGGGACTCTCTTCTCGGTAATTTGTTGGAAATTATAATTTAAAATTGTATTCACAAAAATTTTTGAGGAAGTAATTAGTCTGAGCTTAAATGACTGAAGTTATTAAAGTAGCCTGGTAATCTTGTGAATTTCAAATTCCTCAGAACTCTTTTGATTCTATTACTTCTTATCCAGTATGACAGAAGCAAAATACAACTTGAGAAGCCTTGTCCTCTGTGAACATCACAATGAGTCATTTGGATACTGACTCTGTCTCTTGCTTTTTGTTCTTATGCTATGGGAAGTTTTATAAGGTTTTATGGTAGTCCTAATTTGATTATGAAATTCAGCTTATCTTTAACCCTAACATTCCAAACACTCTTCTTATAGCTATATAGATCTTTTTGAACGTTACTCTTGATTGAGGGCACTTCATCTTATTTTTAAATGTGCTCCATTTACAGGGCTGATGTAAAACTGCCACACACTGGTACAGCTGCACTGGTTTGTTGCTGCTTCTGTTCCCATTGATAACTGCCCATGCTATGCTGATTAATATTTTTAATATAATCTTGTTTCTTTAAAATCCAGAGCTCATAAAACTGCTCCTTCAGTAGTCATGTCACTCTCCATAGTGGGAGCCTCTTGGCTCAGTAGCTAGTGTTTTATTCCTTAGGAGCTCACATTTCTATAAAGTTGCCTTAAATAGTATTAAAAAATTTTAAGGCAATTTAAAACAATGAGCTGGGGTCTAAGAAAGAATCCTATAAGATCATCTTCCTTTTTACAATCCTTGAGAGTTAGTTCACATTTATATTTACATCTCAATTTTCAAAAGTCTTAGAGTTTAGATTTCAGGTTGATAGGGCAACATTTTGTTTAGTATTAAGAAAGGTAAAATAATACAATTGCTTTTTCTGTGTTTCTTTCTGCTGTATCTCACTAAAAATGTTTCCATTATATTTATATTTTCTAAGTATGGATAGAGAGAGTAGTTATCACTTTTGGTTCTCCAAACTTCTGAGACACTTCTTTTAATTATCAACCACATGTTCTCTACTGTAATGAACTGATTAAGTAAATATTATTTGAATATCGATTCCAAATATCAGACATAGTGCTGGGATTCTTTAGTTAAGAAAATAAATGAGCCACCATTATTACTATATTTGTAATCCCACTGTTTATTACTTATTTTAAGGCTTTTCCAATCAGATAAATAGGTCTTCGACCATTTTCTTTTCTCCTTCTTTGTATTTTATTTCACTATTCATTTCGAACTAAGTAGGCAAATTGATAAACCCATCTCAAAAAATATAGTAAAATATAACAATGATATCTACTACTTGGAAGTAAGATTTTGCAGTCATTATTTTTGATGCAGTGGTTCTCAGCTACTGGATGGCCATCAAAATCTTATGAGGAGGCTTGTTTTGTTTGATTGATCATTTTAAAACTATGGATGTAGGGGTTCTACTTCTGGCATAGTTACTTGAATCAGAATATCAAAGGGAGATGCCCAGGAAGCGATGACATTTTAAAGGCTCCACAGTTGATTGTGAGAAGCAGCCTACTTTGAGAACCACTACAATACACAGTGTGAGATAGTTCCAACTTTGTGGATTACTAGATCTCCTTCCCTGTTACTTTCTTCTAGGAATTGCTAGGCAAATGCTTTGTGCACTATTTCCTATCTGTTGTCTGACAGAGTATCTAGTTTTAGAATTTTATTTGACATGTTTCCTCTCTATCTCTAAGATTTCTGAATCCTGCGTGTGCAACCTTTTGAATTAATTTTAAATATTTCTCTAGTCTTTTGTAACTCTTTGATAGTATCCATAGATATCAATGATCTTCATGAATTTCTAACCAAGTAAAGTAATAAACTAGGCTAATTCTCTGGCTAGTTAAATATCTATTTTATGTGGTGATTTATATGACATTATTTATTGGTTGATGACTATTATGTCTATTAAATATAATAAAAATGAAAAAATCATCATGTTAACTCTTTCAAAGTGGTTAAGATTCTCTTATATAATGAATATATATTACTTCATACTGTGATGAATAATAGTACATCCATTTAGAACGTGGACTGCAAATTATAAGATACTGGTGGTAATAGCTTCTTTTTCTTAAATTCACTTTCATATTTATTATTAGATTTGAAAACTGGAGGTTTTAGAACAATGTCTTATTCACAGTGTAGGAGACATTGGTCGAAGAGTAGAGTTGAAACTTAGTTCTGCTAATTAATTATGTGATTTAAATGATAAAAGCTCCATCTTTATCAATAGTAAACCAACAACAAAAACAATAATGCCAATCTTACTGTTTTCTTTTAGGAGTTTCAATGAAATAATCTATGTTAAATTATCTAAGCTATTATTTGGTAAATGTCAAGCAATGCTTTTTATTTATGTACACCACTACTTAGTAGAGTAATTATCATTATCACTATGATTTTCCATGAATAAATCCTCATAGCCTTATAAGGAGGCTAGAGTAAGTAAGAGGTCTATTAATTTAATATTTCTTCTTATTATTTAATATTTCACTGTATAAACAACAACCTCCAAACCTTGCATCATTTACTGCATGAAATGACCTTCACTGGTCATTGAATAAATAGTACTTGAAGCATGCTTTGGTTGTAAGGAGTAAAATGGGTGACATTTGTCTGGCATGACATATCCTGTGGAATCAGAGTGTAACTTTAATTTTCTCATTTAGCTTTCATTGCATGAAGAATGCAATTTCAATTGAGCACTGAATTGGATATTCAGAGAACTATGGTTTTATTACCAACTCCATCACTGACATACAGTGGGCCATTAGGAAAAAATTACTTTTCTGCTCTGAACATCAGAATTCCCTTCTTTAAAATAAAAATAAATTTGGTGGCTTGGAAAATGATGCATTTGGCACATGTAGGTATACTCAATATTCTAGAGCATTTATTTAATGAAATTCATGCTGTGTTTATAATGCAAAGAAATAGCAAATAAGTGTATATGTATGTAGTGATAATAATCATAAAATAATGATAGTGAATAAACAACTACATAGGAAATTATATCAACTAGTGCATTTATGTAGCCTGCTGTGCTATTACGAATGGGATGGGGCAAAAATCTGTCCCTTCCAGGAACATAGCCAGCCATCTAAACAGCCCTCTCCAGTGTGATCCAAACTCATCTCACTCTCCATAGAACCTGGCTTGAATGCTCACATTAGAACTTGGTGCTTATGGGAGTGGGCATCATTTAGTGTTTTGATGGTTGCAAGAGAAGATATATTTTAGTATATATGAGAAGCGTGGGAACCAAACTCAGGGGAAAGCACTCAATGCTCCCCTGAAATTTCTAGGGAAGAAAGAAAGCACTAGACTCTATTATCTTTGGTGCTCAGAGAGAACTAAAGCACCAAACATTCCTAAATAAAATTGGAATTTTTTTTTCACCTGTAAGTGCACATCGGGGAAAATACAATAACCACTTGTACAATTCAGTGTCACTACTTCAATTTATGCTGAGGTACTAGCAGTTTTAACCATCATTACTTGTGCACCAACACTGCAAAAGTTAACACATTTCTTCCATGAGATTCAGAAGCCTATGAAATTCAAAAAGTTACTCAACACTTTGAATATTTCAGTATCCCTTGTGCAGGGTGCCAAACATTCACATAAAACAAGATCTTCATGGTTTCTTAGTTGCTGCTGATACCAGATGATTACAAGTAAGTGAGCAAGTCCAACCACATCAGTAGTTTCTTCCATATGTAAGGTAAAAGTATATTATTTCAGTCTTCAGGTTTGCAACTAAATCCTCAATTCAACATTTTAATATAGCATTGGAACATGGCACTGTTGTGAATTTTTCTACAGACTTTTCATCAGCAGCATTGAGCACTGTCAACTGTCCAAGCCTTTTTAGGTCTTGTGTTTTTCTCAATCAATATAATATGATAACATATTCTAGAAGAGGTCTTAGTGGTTTCTGCATTTCTAGTTTGAAAATGTGTAATAATTTTGGTTGTCAAAGACTTCACTCCAACTATATTTAAAATATTCCATTATTTTTCTTTAACCTCTGAATGTTTGGTCTCAAAGTGACACTGCAGCTTAACTGTCACAATAAAATGATTTTAAAATACTCTGTTTCAAAAGACATAATAAAGAAAATCATTAGCATTCATGAAGATGAGGGAATATAGCATTTGTTATAGTTTTGTTTCTCAATTAGAGTTTCAACTAATTTCTTTAAAGTTATCTCTCCCTTCCATGAGTTAAACAACCCTCTGATATGAGAGTTTTATTTTATATGCATCTTTAGATGTGGACAGTACATCTGTAGGTTGAGAAAATGAATCTTCTTGTCTTCCTTTTTTAACTTGTCTTCATTTTAAAAATATATTTCCTATATTTTAAAATAAGCTACTATAGCATCCTAAAATAATATCAGTTCATGTGTTTTCATGTAGGCACTGGGAGATTTTTCAGGATTTCAAAGTAACATTTATGAATGATTATGAGTTTACTAAGATTATAGCAGATATAATCACAGATATTAATAAAACTGTGGAATTATTGAGAAAAAACTGAGTTAATAGATTAATATGCACATATTCATCTACTGATATTAGAAAATATGAGAAAACAAAGAAACATGCCATTAGCAGTAAAAGCAGCGACATCCTATATGGCATGTAGTTTCTAGAAAAATCCGCCATATATTTGAACATGAATAAAAGTGAAAAGAGCAAATAAAGTCTTCATATGATTGTGGAAATGATTTTGACCAGGAGGAACTCTTGAAATGCTCTTGGAAACTCGAGGGGTCCTTCGACACATTTTGAGAACTGTTGTCCTATTGGGAATAAAAATGGGGGCAGCTCATATTTATATTAGGCTGAATTATAGAACAATATTAACAAGGTAAAATTTTCACAATTGCTCTTTGACTAAAATTTTATAATTCAGACTTCATACATATATTTTAATAAGTCCAAAGATATTTCTCAAGGCAAAAAATCTTGATTTTCATGTCTATATTTCTATACACATGTGTTTGTATTTTATTCATAAAGGGAAAATTTATGCTTTTTATATAACCACTGACTTACTATAGTAAGATGGTAATTTAATTTTTTGCTGAAAGAGTAAATGACAACTTTATGAAAGTGATTTCATCCTGTAATTATTGGCAGGGAAATCCATCTCTGTCCCTGACAGGGACTCTAAATATTTTCTTAGGCAGTATCAATGAACTCCACAAGTACCACATACTCAGAAGATTAATCCCACAAATGTGAACATTATTTTCTTTAAGATGCATACCCAGCTGTAAGCAAGATGATAGAGTCAGGATGAAAGCAGGAAACTTTTAAATGCAACATAATGATCACCAAATTGTCAAGTCACAGACACTCTGGTCTGGAAGGAACTTTAAAGGCAGTCTAGTTCAATCATCCATCAGATCCTTAAAAGATTCAACAGCTTTCCTAACAAGTTCAGTCTCAGCTTAAATGCCTCTAAATTAGTGGGGGAATAACATCACTCTATGTCTCCATTTTTTATAGACCACTTTTACTAGAAGTCTTTCCTTCTACAGAACTGACATCTTCCATTTTATACCTATTCATGCTAGTTTGATCCCTTGAGCCAAACTGGGACTTCTGGCCCAGTCATTAACTATTTAGGTAACATTTAGAAGTCACCTAAGCAATCTAGCACTAATCTTTGAAAGGATATGCTAGGATTTGACTATCATTAAGGTCTCTTTAGGGTTGCTCCTGCTCTTTACACATCCACATACGCATACATACACATATCTATACCAGAGGGATGATCTTGTTATCCTACAAATCTTTGAGGCCCCAATTTCTTTTTCTCTAAAATGTTAAAAATAATGTCTACTGTTTTCTATCGGATTATTTGAAAAAACTTAAATGAGATAAGTAAAAGTATTTGATAAACTGTAATTATTCTATAATTAGTAATTAAAATAATAAGTTTAAAATAAAAATTATCTTTGAAAAATGATAGTAAAGGGCAGTAATATGTAATGTAGGTGACTAGTTGGTCAAGAATATATTAATTTTACTGATATATAAAATAATAAAATTTGGGGGCATTCTGCCTCTGGTATGGTGGAATAAGCTCAAAATAGACTGACTCTACTGTAGATAATAACAATAAACTTTGAGAGATAAACACCTCATAAAGCTCTACTGCATGGTTCTGGAGAGTGAATAAAAGCAGACATATAAAAGCAGAGGGGAGTTGAAACTTGGAAGAAAGGACTGCCATGGGTTGAGTTTCCTGTTTTTATGACATTAGCTTGACGGTAGCTACAGACACAGATGCAAGGTGGTGATGCCAACCAAAATGCAGATAGGAAACTGAGTGTGGTTTCAAAGAATCAGAAAACAACCTGGGGCAACCATGTCTTCTAGAGAGTCAGGAAGAAGTCCTGAAGAGAAATTCAGTCTTTACCCAAGCCTCTGGCGGACTCCAGGACCAGACATCATGAGACAAATTCAAAGCAGCTACAGGTAAGACTAAAAGGACTTAGAATGGAAATCTGGGTTCACAGGGTAGACAGTATCCTGGACTGTACAATAACGTTAAAAGGTTAAAGATCAGGCAAAATGTGGTCTAGGATCATAAAAGACGAAACATAGAAATCAATTAAAAAAAAAAAAATTGGAAAAGCCCCAAATATTTAAAGTTAAACAACATACACTTATAAATAATTCATGAGTCAAAGAAGAACTCACAGAATAAATTAGAAAATATTTCAAACTGAATGATAATGAAAACAAAATTTGTGAGATGGAGATAAAGCAGTGCAGAGAAAGAAATTCATAGCTTTAAATACTTATGTTAGAAAAGAAAAATATGTTGAAATCAAAGCCTAGGTTTCCACCATAAAAAGCTAGAAGAGCAAAGTAAATTCAAACTAAGTAGAAAGAAGGAAATAATAAAGATAAGAGCAGAGATCAATGAAATAGAAAACAAACAACAGAAAAAATTAACAAAGACAAAATCTGTTGTTTTTATAAAGATCAACAAAAGTGATAAACCCTTAGAGTGACCTAATATAGGAAAGGGTGAGGAGAGGCAATGGCTACAAAGGAGCAGCATAAAGTATTTTTAAAAGTAATAGAACTGTTGTGAATGGAGACTGGTGGTGGAGAAGCAGCATTACCCATTTGTCAAAAACTATAGGAATGCACAGCACAAATAGTGAATTGTATTTTATGTAATTAAAAAAAAATCATCCTGGATGTTGGAGAAACTTAACATTGCATACAAACTCTAACAAATGAACGTAATTGAATAACAAATGAATACTATAACCAGAGTGAAGGGATGGGGCAGAAAAGAACTAACCTAACTTAGCAAACATCCTTTTTTTTTTTTTTTTTT
>JAQZBX010079668.1:0-13946 GCA_029593785.1 Cabassous unicinctus | reverse complement strand
AAGAAACATCACTACAAATTTAATTTATCTCAAGGGCATAGAGAAGGAATTTTAACCAATTAGGAGTAGACAGAAAGCTGGTTCTCTTGAGACTGAGACTGACAGTTAACCAGGTCCCTCGGAAGCTATGACCCATAAGTGTCCTTTCAAAAGAAAAAAAAATGTATATAAAGAATCCAGAAGCAGAATGGTTGTTAAAAGTATGTCTACCTAAGAAATTTCATGAATTTTATTCAGTGAAGGAAGAGGGAGGATCATGGATGCTATCAATCTTTTAAATACTTCAAAGATATATTCAAGTTATGGAAGATAATCTTCTCTAACTTTTCAGGTATATTTTTGCATAATATTGAATTTATTTCTTTGTGTTACCAATGAACAATTCTCTGACACAACACTCTTATGCCTCTATATCATTTTCACACTAATTATTTATTCCCCATATGATACATTTGTGTTCATAGGGTAGACTGGATTTTTCTGATTCAATTGTCAACTTTACATTTTTTATAATATGGTACCTGAAGATCTGTCTGTGAATACACAGTTTGACTCAAAATATTGGAAATATATTGTTACCAAGATTCCCTTGATATTGAAACTGTGGAATCAACAAGTATGAGATATTTATTGAGCCAGATTTAAAAGGAGAGCTAAGAAATTTACAGGCAAAAAACAGTTATGATACCATTTCATGGAAATATATAAAAGTAAATAAAATCAATATTAAACATCAATGGAAATGTAAAGATTTCCAGTGTAGTTTTTAAAATGAGCAATTTCTGATATCTATTTACTGGATATTATGAAACAGCCATGCTCTGTAGTGATCATTTTAATATATTACTATATATCATATTTTTAAGAATAGACAAGTAATTAGTAATCCCTTTCATTATGCTATTGCACAAAATTTAAAATTGTGAAGTAAATGCTTCCTAAAGATCGCTGAGGTAATAGGGCATAAAGGAAAAACCCTGAACTCTCTGTGTGGACATAACTATTTATGGTGCATTTTGAAGGATAAGTTTGAGGTAAATTTAGCATAATTAAATTTGAAAATTTCTATAGACTGTGGAGACAGATGCAATCTGAAGACATGGAAGAAAGGAAAGAGACTTTAATGATCAATGGCTAATGCATAATTCTGATAAAGCAAATATTTAAAAATATTTAAAAATCAATATGTATGTCTGGGTTAATTCAGTAATATGCACCATAGGTCATTTGTATTCAAGTTAACCACTGAGTAAGGTTTTCATAGTTAATAAGTTATCTGCTTAGCCTAATTTCTTTTCTTTAGAGATTGAGAATATTAGAAGAAAGCACCTATAATTGAAAGGATATTATAGAAAACAATTTGCACAGAATATTTTGCAATAAATTATAATAGAAATTCACCTGGATAAAACCAATGTAAGCAATACAACATTTTTATTACTATATATATAAATATGGTCACAAGAATTTAAAAATATATTTGTAGAGATAAGAAATTTTATATAAAGAAAAATTAATAAAATACAAATTTTAAACAAGTATAATTATAATTCTTAATTCTAGATTTCTGACAAGTGAGAATTAAATAGTACTTAAATTCTACTTCAACATAACTAGTTTTAGCAATAAAATATAATGTTGAAATATGATTTCTTTACACTTTGAACTGCTTCAAGACAAGCAAAATTACCATAGATAATGTCCATTTTACAAATTAAAAAAAAATTTAAAAAAAGACAAGAAAATTTAACACACTATAGTTAGCATAATTATGAATGAGGAGATTTCTGAAACCTAGAAAAGCATAGAGGAAAGAGACTTCATCAGAATGTGAATCCTTCACTAAATATTGGAATTCATGCTAGATGGTGAAAGGTTATTGTGGGTCGGAGTACAGTCAGCTGGAATGATTTTCTTAGATTCTGTGTGCAGGAAAGAAAGTTAACTAGAGTGAAAAGAAGGAAATTCAAGATACATACTCCCATCTAAAGCAAATATAATTTCATGGACAATATCACAAAGGAGGAATGAAAGAATTCATCTACAGTTCCTATGAAGCATCTAAAATTAAAGAATGTTGAAGAATAATCATTTGTCTCATTTGGAATAAAATCTCAGCTGATCCTCAGAACTATTCATTAACTTTGTTACAACAACAGTTTCTATGTCATATTGCCATAGATGGGGAGATAAAGACATCCTTGTTCCATGGTACATAAAGAGACTCTGTAACAGCTGTGTAGTGGTAGAATCCTCTAGTCTATATATAAACTTTCTCACAGGGCATGTCTGCTTTAAATTTGATATGTAGAAAATAAGAATATAATTACTGGATGTGTTCAGGCTTAGTTTTAGGTATATTTTTAGAAATACTGTAAATGGGGCTCAATTATTGAAAGGTTGTTCAAATTTAAATCTCATAGGAAATGTTTACATTTGCTTAAATTCTCTTATATTGTGAGTTCTACCCCAGCAGAATTGGGGTAGAAAACAAAAAAAGAAATTTTTGCATTTATTGATTTTTAAAGGCTGCCATTTCTTTATTTCCTGTATCCTGATTTGTAGGTTAGAAGCCTTACATTGATGCCAATGTTTGTTTATTAATTGCTGATATTGTGGATTGGCTTCATTTTGTTCTGTAGTGTTATTTTATAATTTTATACTCTGACTCCCAGGTTTACTGCAGCCTATAAAGTGCACATGAGCAACCTCACCATGTTCACAGAAATTGTCCTCATGGATATCTCAAGCTCCTGGGAGCTACAAATTGTGCAAGCTCTGCTACTTTTAGTGATTTATCTGGGAGCATTGACTGGGAATCTTGTAATTGTTACTGTTATTGTGACTGGCCCTTGTCTACACTCTCAAATATATTTCTTTATAGGCAATTTATCCCTCACAGACCTTTGCTGCATCTCAGTTACTGTCCCCAAATTCATTGTGAATTCTCTGACAGGCAGTAAATTGATTTCTTTCCCAGCAAGTGCTGCTCAGCTTTTCCTGTTTACATTCTTTGGATCACAGAGTTGGCCCTCCTTGTGGTGATGGCCTATAATTGCTATATTGCCATTTTCCACCTTCTGCACTATGGGCTCACTGTCACCCCAGGTCTTTGCACACAGGCAGCTGGTGGCTCATGGGCAAGTGGTTTGGTTAATTCTGCCATACACACAGGCACCATGTTCAGGCTTACCTTCACAGGGTCAAATGTGATCTATCAATATTTTTGTGATGTGCCTCAAATTTTGAGGATCTCTTCTTCAGATATTCAGATTTCTGAAATCACTCTCCTAGTTATAAGTGTAGTTCTGGTTTTATTATGTTCTGCCTTATTGTTTATGTCATACAGTAATACATATTTCAATGGTGCTTAGGATGCGTTCTGTGGAAGCCCATAATAAAGCCTTATCCACCTGCACTCCACATTTGACAATTCTACTTATATTTACAATTTCTGGAATGATTGCTATTTTGGTCCCATTGCAGATAAAGCATGTCTTAGCAAACTGCTAACAGGCATGTTATGCACAATGGTCCCACACTGTTAAAAACCCCTTCATCTATGGTCTGTGGAACAGAGAGATTAACACTATTATAAGAAGAAAGTTCCACAGACATTTTGAGTTCCCAAGGAGGGCTTTCTTTGGTTAAAAAAAAATCTTAAAAAATACAATTTCAAAGAAGTTTAATTTATATTTTATATATGTTTTTAATATTCCCATGGTACTGGATACTGCCATCCTGGAAGAAAATATTGAGTGTTTTCGTTTAGAGAAATATTCTTTGTAAATTGCTCTACTTGATTCACTCATATGCATGTTTCTGCTCAAAGTAATAAAGTCATTAGAAATAAGAGACAACTATGGAATTGGGGACTCAACATGGATATAGCACAGAGATCTGAAATGTTGGAATACTTGAGATTTGTTTGCTTCATTCAAAAGGGGGCATATAAAACCCTGCCCTTTAACTAAAGAAAAATTGCAAGTTTTAGGGTTATTTATATCTGTGCAAAAGATGTATGCTACTCTTGTTTCATTCAATCTTCTGCATGAAGTAAAACAGGATTGATTAGTTATAAAATGGAGTAGATATAGCAATAAATTGTATTGGATTTGCCTGTAGAACACCAGTCTTGCTAATACTATATGATTCACTTTTCTCATAAGTAAGACATAAAAGGTATACTCTCAGTATTGAAAGAGTTTTATTTTTCTGAGTCCTAAAGTCTTAGCCAGCATTCTGATAGCGTAAAAATTTATTAGCCCCTTTATGTCTAAGAATTTAGCCCTTTGAGGGCTTCCTTTTTAACTCCAGAAAAGTGTACTTTGTAGAAACTTAAGCTCATTTATATTCAGCTGCAATTGTACAATTTACAAAGTCTCATTATGGCTCAGTATGGATTATTCAACATAGAAGCAAGAAGTTGATGATGAACTCAGCACTCCTTTCATTAAAAGTAATAATCCCAGGAAAAATCAGAACTTTGTTCATATTCATCCAATGTCTGAAATATAAATTTATGTTTTCAATGTTTTGAAAATTGTGGGAACCATCATATTTCTTCACAAAATTTAGTTGTTGCTACCTGAGTTTTCTTCCTAGCTATTTCCTGAGTTAAGGCATCACTGATTTATTTTATATTCGTAATAGCCTTACAAAATTTAGATATACCCTTTCTGAATCTTTGTACACATGAATGTCTTTATATTTCATGCCTTATTTATATTTATGTTTATATTCACGTGTATAATTTCTTTCAAATTTAATTACCTCCAGATATTTGACTATCTAGATACATTGAATTCTATTTCTCAGTGGCTTCTGATAAAAATCTAACAGTCTTCAGATTCTACTTCTTTTATTTTATTGGTATTATATGTTATTTTGTTTTATTCATTTCTTGATATCAATATTTCTATGTGTGTGTTTTAATTAAAGTGCCTCGCATATAGTATGCTTCCTTAATCAGAAAACATAAGTTTTCTATTCCAGAATTTTTTTTTCTGTGGATTTTATTTATGTAATATTTAATCACCAATTTCATTTTTATCTCAGGAATTGTGTGATCATTTATTTTGTCCATATTTTCAACATATTTTTATTAAAAATATATATTATGAGAAATATTCTTCAAGGTTTCTTCAAACATATAAAATGAACTTCTGATGAAAGAAAATGTTTTCACAAATATAATATTCCCCTAGTACTTTTTCTCTTTAGTCTGTAATATATATTTCTCATAGCACAATGCAGATGCAAAATTATCCTTTATCTATTTGAATATATTAATTAGATGTCTTAAAACGTCACACTTTCCCATTTAGTGTCTCTGCATACTTGTGGCCACTTAAAAATGATTTCTTTATGTTTATTCTCATTCACAATCTCAATTTCTGCCAGTGCTTTCTGCCAAGCATCCCTTCAGAGAGCCCCATGGATTCCACCACCTCCTCCCATTGCTGTCCCTCAGCATCTTCTGGTTTTCCAGAACAGCATCGTGTTTAATTGGCTAAACTGATCCCTGTGCCAATTTCAGTAAGAGCTGAGTTCAGCTGCCAGGTTTCAAAAGGAGCTGTTTTAAATACTCAAAGCCAAAATGGTAGAAAGAGGTGGGGCCTTTATTCACTTACTGTGATGATATAAGCAGGAAGGTAAACAGGAAAGACAGGGACTTAATCTTATCTTATTGTGCTGTGGAAAGCTGCCCCTGGAGGAGGGACAGATGGATCAGCACAGACATTGGGATCAACTCACTGCTGAGGGAGCACCTGAGAAAAGGCTTCTGCAGTTTTATGGACACAGAGATTAGGAGTTTATTATACTGAGCACTGAGAAGGAGAGGAGAGAGTGCCCTCAAGGTCTCCCCACCTTCCTCCAATAAGGAGTTCTCAGCTGAGGCACCTAAGGAGGCCTGGGTTTGCTGCCCCTGATCTGAAGCTCCTAATGGAGGCACCTGGTATAGGAATGCAGCTGTGCTCAAGAGCAAGCCTGGCCAGGGGGCCTGAGTCCTTGACCACAGCTTTCTTCAGAAAATGCAACACACAGGCTGGATGACTTCTGTGGTTGTGAGGGCAGCTTCACTTATGTGGACTGTCAGGTAAAGCTTTTGTAATTGTATATTGTCAGGCATGAAGAAAACACTCCGATTTTAAGCAGGAGTTGGACTCCTCACAGGGAACAAATATTGATAAAATTATAATCAATACATTATAGAAATCAGGGACAAATATATTTCAAGCTTTTAACAGTAACCTCAAATGAATTAATAAATATTAATGTATATGTGTTGACTTTGTTGGGCAAAGAATAATGCTAAAATTAATCCATATTTTGCAGGGGATTTTGACTCTACATTGTTAATCATAAAGTAAGAATGTATTATATTCCAAATCACACTTACAGTTGAACACATAATTTTGAAAATAATCCCAATGCAATCACCTCAGACCCCAAGAGATTTTCTTTGTTTATCTCCTTTCTCATCACCTTTTATTCATCCATGAAGATAACCACTCTCCTTACTGGAAAGGCAGGGTGATAGCATGTATATCTGAAATTTAATATATAAAGCCTTGTTTGGGTCATTATTCAAAATATCAATGTCTTTGAGATGCCCCTCTGCAGTGCCCTGGTAAGAGTGAATAATAATGCCCTAATTCATTACTACCAGACAAGATTGCATGTGTATTCACTGCCAGACATGAAACAGCTGCTCTCTTACTGGTTCTTGTGGCTGAATGAGAAATTATTGTAAAGACGTACACATGCAGCCTGGTCTGGCTTTTAGCATCCAAGTGCCTTTCAAACCTTTTCAATTAATAGTCTCACAATATTTGCAAAGATTCTTTTTTATCTTTCACATTTCCAGGTATTAACATTCTTAATTCAGTTAATTAAGACTATATATGATCTTATATAGAATTTATAAGACTCCTTAAACAGAATCTTCATACATTTCTTTGAGTTCATTGACTTGAGTGTTTACAATTTTTTTAAAGAAAAATCGTAGAGAAAGAATAGAGTTCACATATACCACCCTAAATACACATAAACAACTTTAACTATTACTAATAATTTTCAATACTGTGGTACATTTTAACAAGTTTAAACCAATATTATTATAAGTATGTATTAAACTATAGTTCATAAATTATATTAGGATTTACTACTTGTGTAAAAGTCTAATTTTCTTTAAATTTTGCACATATATATACACAAATATGTATATACCCAAATTAAATTAATCATTTCAGTAACTTTCAAGTGTACAATTTGATGGTGATCTATATACTCATTGTTGTCTTCCATCAGCACCAACAGTTACCAAAACCTATCCATCATCTCAACTCTCAATTCCCCACTCCCAACCATATCCCTGGTAAACTATATTCTAGTTGCTAATTTCTGACTGTTGGCTTTGCATATGTGAGATCATAAAGCATTTGTCAATTGTGTCCAGTTTGTTTCCCTCAACATTATATCTTCAAGGTTCATCAATGTTGTAGGATATAGAGCTTCATTTATTTTTACAGATGAATAATACTCCATTGTTTAGTTTATAAATGCCACAATTTGTTTATCCAATCATATATTGATGGATATTTGGATTGTTTCCACAATTTGGCAATTGTGAATAATGCTGCTGTAAACATTGATATGCAAATATCAGTTAAATTCTTTGTTTTAAATTATTTTGGTTATATACATAAGAGTAGTATTCCTGGCTCATATGGAGATTTTATATTTAACTTTCTGAGGAAATGCCAAACTCTTTTTCACAGTGGCTGCATGATTTTACAATACCAGCAACAATATACCAGGATTCCAATTTTTCCACATACTTGCCAACATATATTTTTCATTTTCTAAATATTAGCCATTTAGTGGGGATGAAATTGTACCTTATGTTGGATTTGGGTAGCATTTTCCAAATGGCTAAAGATGTTGACTGTCTTTTCACTTACTTATTGGCTATTTGTTTATATTCTTTGAAGTAATGTCTGTGCCTTTTGTTGTTGAGTTGTAGGATTTCTTTGTAATGTGGATATTGAACCCTTATCATATGTGTGGTTTCCAAATATTTTCTTCCATTCTATAGGTTTTTTCACTTTCCTAAAACAGTCATTTGATACACAATTTTTTTAATTTTGATGAGTGTCATTTATATATTTTTCTTTTATTGCATGAAGATTCATATATATATATTATTGATCATGCTTTTGTTGTAAATTCTAAGAAAAAATTGCCTCACACTAGGTCCTGAAATGTTTCCTCACATTTTCTTCTAGGAATATTTTACTTTTAGTGCTTATATTTAGATCTTTGATACATTTTTAAGTTAATTTTTATATGGTGTGAGGCAGGGGTACATTCATTTTTTTGCATGTAGACATTTCCAGCTTAATTTGGTGAGGAGACTGTTCTCCCCCATTAGATGGACTTGGCACCCTTGTCAAAAATCAATGGGCTATCCTCCAGAAGTGGAAAAAAGCCAGGCAGTCTTCCTGTGAATGGGGAAGTGGTGGAGAACAAAATGAAAGGTATATAAGTGGCTGGTGAGTGGGGGACTTGATGGGATGGGGAAAAATGGCAGTGCCACAAGTTGAGTGGTGCATGGTCAGCTCGTGAGGGTGGGCCTTGCTGGGCATGGGGAGAAAATGGCACAGCCATGGGGCAAGCAGCACACAAGTGCAGGAAAGGGTTCTTTTTTGGTACAAGGTTAACTGGTGGGGCCATGGGGGAAGTGGTACACAGGGGGCTGGCAAGGGGTGTTCAATTGCCAGGCATAGAATGATGCAGTTGGGCCACAGGGTGAGTAGCACATGAGCAGCCATTGAGGGGGTCCTTGCCGGGTATGTATGGAAGTGGTAGCAACACAGGTCATGTAGCAAGGACATCCAGGTGGCCTTGCTGGGAGCAGGAGAAAGAGCCTGGGTAGCTTGTGAGGGAAACCTCACTCTTTTAGGTAGGTGGAGGCAGTCACTGGGAGAAGAGAATCAGCTGTAATCAGATTCTGGAGCCAGGGAACCACAATACAAGATCCAGGAAGGATCAAGGACATCGGGACTGAGAGAGGCCAATGTAGAGGAATTGGCTATTTGGGATATTTGTGCCACATTCATGGGTCCCTGGTCTGGTTTATACCAGTTAAACATGGGCAATTCTAAAAATTTCAAATTAGCTACAACAACTGACAAAGAAAAGCATTATAAAAAATCGAAAGAACAACAACAGAAAATAGTAAAGAGAGAAACTGACCCAAAGAGTAAACTCATCAAAATAAACACATTCCTAGACATCAGCAAAAAATTACTAAGAAAAAGGAAGATGTGGGAGAGTAAAAAGAACAAAGTAAAAAGAAAGAGGAAGCACAGAATTTGGAATAACTAATTAAGATATCCACTAAAATCACCTAAATCAATTCAAGGAAATGAAGGAAGAGATAATGGACATTAAGAAGACACTGGGTGTGCATACAGAAGAAATTATAAATGTACATAGAGAAATAACAGATTTTATGGTAATGAAGGGCACAACAGAAGAGATGAAACATACAACAGAAACACACGAGCAGATATGAACAGTCTGCGGAATGTATTAGTGAATTAAAAGACAGAACATACAAAATTATGCAGATAGAGTAATAGAGAAAAAAAATCAATAATTGAGCAGGGTCTCGGGGAATTGAATAACAGCATGTAATCCACAAACATGCATATTATGGGTGTCCCAGAGGGAGAAGAGAATGGAAATGAAATGGAGCAGAAGGAGAGTTTGAGAAAATAATGTCTGAAAAACTTCACAACTCTTATGAGGTTCATAGACATACATGTCCAGGAAGGGCAGTGCATTCAAAACAGAATAAATTCTCGCAGAACTTCTCAGAGACATATACTAATGGGATTGCCAAATATCAAAGATAAAGAGGGAATCCTGAAAGCAGAAATTGAAAAGCAACCCATCAAATACAAAGGATATGTAATAAGATTAAGTGCTTATTTGTCATCTGAATCCATGGAGGGAAAAAAGCAATGGTTGACACATTTAAGTACTGAAACAGAAAAAGTGCCAGCTAAAAATTCTGTATCCAGCAAAATTGTCCTTAAATAATGAGGGAGAGATCAAAATATACAGATATAAACAGAAATTGACTTAACTTGTTAGAAAGAGTCCTGCCCTTCAATAAATACTAAAGGGAATTCAACAGGCTGAAAGGAAAAGAAAAGAGAGAGTGGTTTGAACAAAATAGAAATGAATGTTTTTAATAAGTGTAACTAAAATGGTAAAAAGAAGGAAAAAACATAAGGCATGACATATAAAACGCTGAAGAAAAAAGTCTTGAATAAATACTGCCTTCACAATACTAACATTAAATGTTAATGGATTAAACTCCCCCAATTAAGAGGCACAGATTGACAGAATGGATAAAAAATAGGATCCAACTATGTGCTGTCTACAAGAGCCTCACCTTAGAATCAAGGACAAAAATAGCTTGCAAGTGAAAAGGTGGAAAATGTTTTTCCATGCAAACAGTAATCAAAAAAGAGCTGAGATAGCTATTATAATATCAGACAAAGTAGAATTTGAATTCAAAATTGTTATAAGAGAAAAAGAAAGATTGTATATTAATAAAAGGGTCAGTCTATGAAGAAGAAAGAACAATCATAAATATCTATGCACCTAACAGGGCGCTCCAAAATACATGAGGCAAACACTGGCAAAATTGAAGGGAGAAAAAGATGCCTCAACAATCATAGTGTTAAGACTTCAATACACCATTATCTCCATTAGACAGAACATCTCAACAGAGGCTCAAAAGAAGACCTTGAATACTACATTAGCAGAAGTAGACATAATGGACTTATATAGAACATTCTATTTAAAGGGGCAGGATATTCATTTTCTTGAGTGCTCCAGCATCATTTTCCAGTACAGACCACCTACTAGGATATAGAAAAAATCTGAATGAATTTAGAAAGAGAGCAATTATACAAAGCCTTTTCTCTGTCCACAATGGAAAGAAGCAACAAATCAATAAACGAAGGAGGACTTCAGTAGGCACAAATGTATGTAAGTTAAACAAAAAAATCTTAAACTATCAGTAGGCCAAGAAAGAAATTGCCATAGAATTCAGTAACTAACTCGAAGCAAATGAAAATGAGAAGGCAGCATATGAAAATTTATGAGATGCAGCTATGTTAGTGTTGAGAGAGAAATGTATAGACCTTAATCGCTACATTTAAAAACCAGAAAGAGCTAATTTCAAAGATGTAATTGCACAAATGAAGGAACTAGAAATATAACAATAAACTAATCCCAAACCAAGTAGGAAGAAGGAAATAACAAAGATTAGAGCTGAATTAAATGAATTTGAGAATAAAAGAAATATTAGAAAGAATTAATCAAAGCAAAAGCTGGTTCTTAGAGAAAAATAAAAATGAAAAACCCTTAGCTAGACTAACAAAAAAGGAGAGAAGATGCACATAAATAAAATAATAAATCAGTGAGAGGATATCATCATTGAATCACAGAAATAGTATCATAAGAGTTACTTTTTCCAACAATTTAGACAATTTAGATGATATGAGCAAATTTCCAGAGAAATACAAGTAACCTACCTTGGTGAAAGAAGAAATAGAAAAATTCAACAGACCAATCACAAGTATTGAGATTGAACTATTCACCAAAATCCTCCCAACTAGGAACAGCCCAGAAGCAGATGACTTCACAGGTGAATTCTACCAATCATTCCAGAAAGAAATAACACAAATCATGCTCAAACTCTTCCAAAAATGGAAGTGAATTTAACAATACCTAACTCATTCTACAATGCCAACATCACCCTCATTCCAAAGCCACATAAACATTCTACAAGAAAAGAATACAACAGAACAATCTCTCTAATGAATTTAGATGCTAAAATCTAAAAGAAATTACTTGTTAATTGAATCCAAAAACATATCAATCGAATTATACACCATGATCAAGTGGATTTTATCGTAGGTATGCAAGGATGACTCAACATAAGAAAATCAATTAATGCAATACACATACCACATAAACAGACTGAAGGGAAAAAAATCACATGATAATCTCTACTGATGCAGAAAAGGCATTCAACAAAATACAGAATACTTTTTTGACATTAAACTTCAAAAAATAGGATTAGAAGAAACTTCCTCAACATGATAAAGGGCATGTATGAAAACCCCTCAGCTGAGATCATACTCAAAGGTGAAAGGCTAAAGGCTTTCTCTAAAAGATGTGGAACAAGACGAGGATGCTCATTGTTACCACTCTTATTTAGGTTTTTATTAGAAATATTTGCTGAGAACTTAGTGAATAAAAAGGAATAACAGACATCCAAATTGGAAAGAAGTAAAATTTTCACTATTTGCAGATGACATGATCCTATACCTAAAAATTCCTGAACAATCTACAACAAAGTTTCTGGAGTTGATAAATAAGTTCAGTAAAGTGGGAGAATATAAGACCAACATGCAAATATCAGTAGCATTTCTGTATGCTGTAATGAGCAATCTGCAGAGGAAATCAGAAAAAAATTTCATTTATGAGAGCAACTAAAAGAATAAAATATCTATGAATAAACTTTAACTATATATATAAAGGACTTGTAGAAAACCACACAGCATTAAGAAAATGAAAGAAGACATAAATAAATGGAAGAATATTCCATGTTCATGGATTATATGACACAATATTTTTACTATACCTATCCTAGAGAAATCAATAAACAGATTTCATGCAATTCCAATGAAAGTTCCAACAGCAATTTTTACTGAACTGAAAAATCTAATTACTAAATTTATTTTTCAGGGTATGTGGCCTGGAATAGCCAAAAAAAATCTTGAAAAGGAAAAACAAAATTGAAGAAATCACCCTACCTGATTTTGAAGCATACTGAAAAGTTATAGTGGACAAAACTGCATGGTGTTGGCACAAGGATAGACATACTGACTAAGGGAATAAAATAGCGAGTTCAGATATAGACCCATGCTTATAAAGCCAACTGATAATGCCACAAATCCCAATCAATATGGATAGAACAGACTCTTCAAAAAAATTGGTGCTTGGAGAACGTGATATCCACATCTAAAAGGATGAAAGAGGATCACCATCTCATGCCGAATGCAAAAATTAAGTCAAGATGGATCAAAGACCTAAATATAAAAACCAAGACCATAAAGATCCTGGAAGATAATATAGGAAGCATAAACAAGATCTGGTAGTAGGAAATGGTTTCATAAATTCATACCCAAAGGACTAGGAATGAAAGAAAAAATAGATGGATGGGACTTCCTAAAATTTGAAAAATTTGTGCTTCTAAGGAGTTTGTCAAGAAAGTGAAAAGGCAGCCTACTGATTGGGAGGAAATATTTGGGAATGACCTAAGTGATAAGGGCCTACTATCCGATAAAGAAATTTCTGTATCAAAAATTAAAAGACAAACAGCCCACTTACATAATGGGCAAGAAATTTTAACAGACATTTTTCCAAAGAGAAAATACAATTGGCTAAAAAGTACATGGAAATATGTTTTATATCACTAGCTATTAGGGAAACTCAAATCAAAACTACAATGAGATATCATCTTACACCTTAGACTGTTTGCTATTTAAAAAAAAACAAAACAAAAGAAAATTACAAGCATTGGACAGGATATAGAGTAATAGGAACTCATCCACTGCTGGTGGGAATATAGATAGGTGCAGCCACTGTTGGAGGTAGAAAGTTAAGTATAGAATTATGATATGATCTGGCAATCTCACTACTAGGCACATACCCAGAAGAATTGAAATTTGGGACATGAGCATTGGACACCAATGTACATCACAGCATATTCAAAACTGCCCAAAGTTGGAAACAACCCAAGTGTTTCCATAAATTGATGAATGGATAAACAAAATATGGTGTGTATATAT
>JAQZBX010079667.1:0-13948 GCA_029593785.1 Cabassous unicinctus | reverse complement strand
TAGAAGGGAGTGGGAGGGCACTAGAGCAACTATCTAAAAATAGCTAAAAATAAATAAGAAATAGGTCGTAAAAAAGAAAAGAATAGATTTCAAAAAGGAAACTAAGAACATTAATATAATGAAATTTCAAAAGGTGGAAAATTTTTAATTTTATATTTATTATGCACAATAAATTCCTCAGAAGAGAAAAATATTTCCAATGTGAGGTAAAATTAAAAATTCAATATTTTATATTTTCACAATTTTTAATAAAATAAAAAATGCAAAATATCAACATAAAAAGACACAAAATAACTAATTTCACAGAACATTGTTTTTAAAATTCCATTTGCCTGATCCCCACTTCTTCCAGGTATTTGTATGACACTCTACTTCACTTTATTCAGGTTGCTCAAATATGACTTGCCCCTGAAAAATCCTTCTTTTAAGATAACAAACCCAATTGTCTCCATGCAACCCCTCCACCTAGTTTTTATCCACAGTCATGACACACATGCACTAGTTGTTTTTTCCCAATCACTCCACACCACAGAATGCCATTGTTGTTAAATAGAGCTCCTTGCTATTCCTCAAGCTGCATGCCTCAGCCTCTGCTCACCGCCTTTGCCTTGGTGTTCCCCCTGTCTACAACACTCTCCCCAAATCCCTGTGTGTCTAAACTTTTCCCTTCTTCAAGTCTAATCAAATGCCAAATATTTACTGCCCTGTACACAGTTTTTCCAGTTGCTTTCTCATACCCTTCTCCCAAAAGTCTCATGCCCTATTTTGTCTAATATTTTCAAATTTTTAATAGTCTTCACATTCTAACATGGTACCTCATTTGCCTCTGTGTGTTTTTATGTATCTCCTAGGTAGAATCTGAGCCTGAAGAGGACAAAGTTCTTTTATTTATTTTTCTGCTGTACTGTGTAGACAATGCCTGGTATAGTCTAGATAGTCATTAATTTTTTTTTACCAAATTAAATGAAGTGACATAATTAAAATAACACCTTTGAGTTTAGTTCAGGGGTTCTTAACCTTTTTTGCTCCATGGACCCATTTTCCAGTCAAGTGAAAATCCTGGACCCATTCTCAGAATAGAGCAGCAGATAGTTTAATGACTCTCAATATCGATCAGTCTTTAAATTAAATTTTAGGATTATTGAACATTACATTTTACAACTTTCACATAATTTCAATACATGATAGCCTAACATGGTTCAACATCTGTTCAAGCAATCTTTTGCACAACACATTTAGAAATTGCAGTTTTCCCACAGCATCATAAAACAATTTCCACCACCCTTGCTAACCTTTTTGCAGGCATTATTTACTGTACTCAGAAAATATTACATTAAAATAAAAATCATACAAAGTCCACACTATACTGTGTAATATTTAATAAATATATCACACTCGCACCAACACCGCCCCACAGATTTTTTTTTTTTTAATTTTCAACTCAAGCTTGTGGAACCCATAAAATATTTTCATGGACACCTTGGGTACCCACGGACTCCTGGTTAAAAACCCCAATCTCATTAATCTAGTTAAACATATCTCAAAATTTAATAACCATGAATAAATTTGTGATAATTTGTAATAATAAAAACTTTTGAAACTTTCTTAATTGCAAGTAATCCAAAAATTTCAATAAATTTTCAAAGTTTAGGTTAAAGAGTTCACATTATTTGATAAATGAAATACATTTAAATATTAATATTCAAAATATAAAAACCAAAATCCTTCCAATTTGAAAATTCAAAATAAATACAAATAAAAACACAAACTTAACTTATTCTTCGTAATAAAGGAAGTAAAACATTTAACTCTAGAATGTTGATATGATGGATGTCAACATGAATAATGCATATTATGCCATCTAATTTAAAGTCGTACCCAAATGAATAATGAAGTATTAAACTTCCTATATAATAAACTAGATAACAAAAAATATAATCAAGTTTTTCTAGGTATTAGCAAAAAGCCAATGAATTTAACCTGGAAAAACTTGACAAATAAAATGATGAAATTAAAACAATTAATGAATAAAAAGCAAATAAACTTGAAAAATATTTAACCAAAGAGATAGAGAGATAAATAATTATCCTTTAGCAGGCAAAAAAAAGCAGAAATAATTCAGGTGAGGAAAAAAAGAGAAAGATAATTAACATAGAGAAAAATAATAATGATAGGTTTAAGTTATACCATCATTTGAATCGGAGAGCTTTAAAAACTTTGGTCATATTTTGGCTACTGCCATGACATTGTAAGCAGTACAAGAATTCCCCTGTCATCTTGAACAAGTCTACAGCAGAACAAAATACACACCAAAACTGTTTTTCAGGCATTGGACAAGAGGCATAACAGGTCAGTTATCCTTAAGGTAACAGAAAGCTATGAGAAAGGTCTCATATTTACCTTGCATTTCATTACTTCTTGCTGACCTTGGAGATAACGAGCACCAGCAGAGTGAAAATGTCTTGCAGAGCCAAAGAGGCAGATATTGGAGTTACTACCATTTGAAGAATTTAATATTAGGGTGTTGAAAGGATGTACCCAAATATCAGTACTAGGATTCTCTGTAGGGCTTAGCAGAAGGCTAAGCTGTATAAGTAGATATGGAAAATCAATAGGCCTATCAAGGGAGGCCCCTAGAGGTTTGAGAGCAGTATATAAATACCAGAGTTCAGAAAAAACTCTGGATTTTTGTCCCAGCCAGTATAAAAAATATTGTTGAACAATTTAGGCATGAAGTTAAAAGAAAAAAAAAGAAAAAAAGAAGAGAGGTCACACATTCATAGTGTCAATACCCTATAGTAAATACTATTCAATAAGACAGAGGATAAAACAAAATAGATCTTCTTTAACAAAGAGTAATAAGCCCTGAAAGTTTCAAGATGCCATGCCAGTATTTTTTTCCCAGCTGGGACAAAACCCAATATGTTTGAAAGACAAAACAATCCAGACAACATACAAGGCATTATTCACAAAATACAGTGTATAAAAACAATATAAAAAATTACCAAACCTAAGACAAAGCAAGAAAATGTGAACCATATTAGTTTAAAAAAAAAATGTTAAGAGAAACAGATATCAAGATGAACCCAAAGTTTGAGTTAGAATCTAAAGACTTGAAAACAGCTTTATGCATATATTTAATGATTTCAGGAAAAGGATGATCCTAATGAGGAAAGATATGAGAAATCACAGCAAAAACAAAAACAACAAAAACAAAATTAAAAGAATGCAGAATAAAATAAAAAGGAACTAAATGTAATTCTAGAGAAATAGTAAAATATAGGATAATGGAAATTTTGCCACAAAGAGTCAATAATAGATTGGAGGCCATCAAGGAGAGCATCAGTAAACTTGAAACCGGAACAACAAGGTTTTTCAAACTGAGGCACTAAAAGAAAAATAGCAACAACAAAACTGTTTCAATGAACAAGAACAAAGTTTAAATGGGTCCAAATAATAAATAAAAAGTGGCTGAAATCATAAAAATTGGGATAAAAATATCACTTAACAGATCAAAGAAATTCTGAATATCCAAAAGAAGATAAACCAAATAAACACCCACAGGCACTACCCACTCTCACACAGCAGGGCATCCTCATCAAGGTACAGATAATGAAACACAGAAAGAAACAATTGAAACAACCAGGGTGGGTAAGGGAGAACACATAACATTGTGAGATGTGGCAGGGAGGAGGAATGTTTGGAGGAGTGAGGAGTGGGGAACGTGTCAATTATGGTTGCTTTCTTGTAAGAAGCAATAAGACTAGAAGTACAACAAATCTACAAAATGAGAAAAGGACAAAAAGAAAAATAGTTCTGCTCTTAGTGAAAATATTTGTGAAAGTAAAGTGTAATACAGACACATTTAAGATAAATGAAAGCTAAGTTACTTTGTCCAAAAATCCTGCATTTATAAGAAAGCTTACAGAAGTTCTCCAATTTGAAGTAAATGATATCACAGGAAAAATTTAATCTAAAAAAAGATGTGAAGAATGAAAGACATGGGAATTAAGTGAAATTTATTGAAAAGACAACTGGGTACAACAGAAAATAGTATTGTATTTGCAAGAATATCACCTATTTATATAGATTAAATGAGCATTTGTCCATCAAATTAATCATAAAATATTTACTCATCTCAGCACTGATTTTTATGTTCTTCTTTCATGTTTCTTTTAATATAATAAAAGCAAATAACCTAACATGATAAAACATTGCACAAAAATTGTTATGGCTGAATACAGCAATACATCTGCCATGTTGATGAATTAGGTGACACTATCAAGCCGGAATGGAGAAACTTCTCAATGTTTTCATTGTGATTCCTCAAAAATGCCCATTCTCCAGTTGGCACACACTCAGAAGTTAGTAGTGGAAAACCAGCCAATGTGAAAAACATGAAATTATGGGTTTTACAAAAGTTTAATAAATAACATAGGTCAAGGTGCATTATAAATATTTAATATAAAATTAGGATGATACTAAAATACAATGTGATAAAATTATGTAAACACAAATAGAATAAGCATTTTATGTACAAAGTGAAATAATTGGAAGAAAATAGATGTAGAATTTAACAGCATTTATGAATGAGTTTCATTTTCTACTTTGAGTTTTGTATATTCTAATTTTTTGTTTTCTCTTATGATTGTGTCACATCACGTTTAAATACAAAAATGTTTCATTGAAAAAATGGTGCTATTACATCCCTGGTGGCTAAATTTCTGGCCTTACATTCACAGATTAATTATTTCTCTAGAAATAATTTCTCTTTTACCCTGTCATCAATTAGTGAATAACAAATGAATACAAAAAAAAAAAAAAGATGTTCAACATGTGGTTTCAAAGTGAGAAGGAACTCTCTGGTGCACACTTAACACAGACAAATTATTTATGGGAACAGGCCAAGCAATCTTCCTTGGAAAGTGGCTCCATGGATGGCCGAATGGTGTATTATCAATAATCCTCAAAATAAGAAATGGCGAGGTAATTAGGTGAAAGGCAAGGGATACTGTGCTCTGTCTGTGTTCACAGTAGTTCCTGGGTATACACTTGAAACTTAAATTCTGGATGAACATTCTATTTGAAAAGGAATTGAATAAAATATAAATGGATGTAAAAAAAGTAAGCATAACTTATCTCAAAGGACACAAATAATGGATCACATTAATTACAATCTCCTTATGTGGTTTACATATTTTATTTGTGAGAAAAACTTGAGCTTGATAAATTTCTAGACCTTTAGCTCATGCTAAGTATTATTCTCAAAGTTGGAACATTTTATCTGAAAAAATGAGGATATTATTAGAGGGACAAATATGTATGCATATATATGATACTGTATATATATATATATGTACATATATGTGTGTGTGTGTGTATATATACACACACAATTTGGGTCACACCTAAGTAATGCTGGATTACCGAAATGCAAATATACAATTATATAGTTGATAGAATAAGAATCATCAACAAAGTATATATATACTGAAAATATAATTTTGGAAGAAATATGATTATAAATAATCACTTAAAACATACCTTTTAAAAATTAATAATAATGTATAGTCTGCAGTATTATACAACATTAAAGAAGCCTAAGGTTTTCATTTCTTATTTGCTGCTTATATTGAATAATATTGGTAACAAGAGCACAGTACATGATAAAAAAATCGATATTGTTTTTCATTTATCTAACACTGATTTCTATTTTTTTAAGAAATTAATTATAAGTAGGAATATAGTGTTATTAGCATGATCTCTAGACTCAACCAATCTTGATAGAATCACATGTCCAGCACATGTGTGGCACTGGATAAGATATTTAAACTTTCTGTCTTCTTTTACTCATGTAAAAAATATGTTCAATGCTAACAACTATGAAATTATATTTTCATTGTAAAATGTGTAAATAAAAGGAAGTATTTATAACATTGTTAACCTCGTTCTAATTGTGCAACATATATGATCTACTATTATATAATATCCAAAAGATGACTTATATCTAATAATTATATACTAATTAAAATAAGATCTTTCCAGTCATATATATCATTCCAGTCTTTATTATGAATTTCTAGATTCATTACATTAATTTTTTAAAATCCCAGATTATTCATATAATCAAAAACCTTCTTGAAGTCATTTATTACAAGTATCACCTGTGATTTCTCAACAGTTTACAACACTTGAATGCTATGGTAATTAAAAATATGACAAATATGGCTGACTTCTTCCTTATAGGATTGACAGAATCTGAAGACATAAGGCAGGTCCTCTTTATACTGTTTCTTCTGATATACCTGATTACTGTGCTGGGGAATGCAGGGATGATACTGATAATTCGCCTGGATCCCCAGCTTCACACCCCTATGTACTTTTTCCTCAGTCTCCTGTAATTCCTGGACCTCAGTTACTCAACAGTTATCACACCTAAAACCTTAGAGAACTTACTGACTTCCACCAAGTATATTTCATTCAAAGGCTGCTTCACCCAGATGTACTTTTTTTCTTCTTAGGTGCCACTGAATTTTTCATTCTCTCATCAATGGCCTATGACCGTTATGTAGCTATCTGCAATCCTCTTCACTACCCATTTGTTATGTCTATGAAACTCTGCTGGATGTTCATCACTGGGTCCTATATGATTGACTTTACTAACTCCTTAGTCTAAGTCAGATTTAGTCAGTCTGCAACTCCAATGTAATCTATGACTTTTTCTGTGACTTAACCAAACTTTTATCCTTGTTCTGCACTGAAACTCATGACACTGAAATCAGGATAATCATTTTCTCTGGCATAAATGTAATGGTGTCTCTTATCACAATCTCCATGTCCTATGGGTCCATTCTCTCTACTATCCTGAAAATTAATTCCACTTCAGGAAAGCACAAAGCCGTCTCAACCTGTGCTCCCACCTCCTGCAAGTCACCATATTTTTCAGCACCATGACTTTTATTTACTTAAAACCCAAGAAGTCCTACTCTTTGGGGAAAGATTAACTTGCCTCTGTGTTTTATACTATGGTGATCCTCATGCTGAATCCGCTCATTTACAGTCTGAGGAACAAATAGGTGAAAAATGCTCTCATTATAGTCATGCAGAACAGAGATGGCTCCAGGTAATTTAAATGACAATAATGTTGAACATTTAAGTTCATCTTTCTTTGTTTTCTTATTGAGTATTTACTTGAACTCTCTCTAAATAGAATATCCTTTAATTAGTTTACATTTCTATTGCACAATCATGAGCTTGAACATACATGATCTGGAAAATTTCCAAAATATGTTTTTAGAAACACACGTAGTAATTGGAAACCATGAAGATGGGTTAAGATTGTGGTTTAAATATTGTGTTTTTTAAGGCAACTAATGAATAAAAAAATGTGGTTTTATCTTTCAAATTGTATCATAGAATTCCCCCACCTATGCTCCAATTTCAGGTAATTTTATTATGGAGAGCACTTTCAGAAGTCCCTTTTATTCTGTGGAGAAGAAATATTGGACAGTAGTAATGAGTGCTGCTTTGGACTGGAAAATCCATGGTTGTATTTCTAGATCTGCCAGCTTGTTATCTGTATATTCACTGAAACTTTAAACTTTGTTTCCTCACATGTGCAAGAAGAATAAAGCTACTAAATCCATAATGTTATTATAAATATTACAACACATGATAAATTGAAAGTTTTGATCCAGTGCTAATAAATTAAAGCCACATGATCAAATTACTTACATTCTTTCAAAATTTTGAATGTTCAATGGCCTGTGTTATGAAAATATTCACTGATGCTGTACACATACTTATAGTTAAACTTACTAGTATACAAACAAACAATTAAAATCAGTGCTTCAATATTTGGTCTTAGAGCAAAGTAACATAGTGTGATAGAATTAATTTATAAAGAAAATATATGTCATCATTGAAAAAAATTTGGAAAATATTTTAAAATACTAAAGAAAATAGAAATATCTTAAACATTCTGATAGATTTTTTTATAATCCTGTAGGCTAATTTAATACATGTATGCACTTATTAATATGTATAAAACATTTTTCCCATGTTCTATCTTTTTTGGTAGCTGTAGAATTCCACTCAGCCCTAAAATATTTGTAAATTCCTCTGTCATTTAATATTGAAAAATGAATGTTTTTTTTGTTCATAAGCAAAATCAAGAATCTCATCTTACAATACTTTAAGATCTGCCATTTTATGAAATTGTCATATTAAAAATCTTTATACTATAATATTTCCATTTCTTTTTTTGTATCTACCTGCTAACCATTTGAAAAACCTATCATCATGTGATGCGTCAATAAGCTTCAGTAAGGAGTATTTCTTTGTTTAACTCTGTATGATTAAAAATAATAATTTCCTTTCTCTTGATTTCTATAATTTTGTTATATAAAAGAATTATATCCTTGAATTAAATTCTTGTCTCATTTGTTCTAAAAATTTTATTATAGAAATCTTGGAAAGCTAAGTAATGAAAATGAATCCAAATTTTGTCACAAATTTTATTCAGATTGATTGCTAAAATTTCCCTTAAAATTTTCTCTGCATAATCTGGAATTGCCATTTTAATATACTCTGTTATTGAATGTATATTTAAAATTTGTTTTCTGCATTTTCCATTTATTTGACTATGTTTTATTTAAATGTTTACCTTGTTATTAATAAATTATAACATTCAAGTGATTTGTATTCTAATAAAATATATTCATGTTTTCTTTGTAGAATTATTTTTGTTCATTTTTCTAAATTAATGTTTAAAAGATTTGCAAATTCTTGCAATTTTTCTATAAATCTAACTCTGTTCTAATATATTAAATTTATTAAGAATTAAAATTATTAGTGAAATGAAAAATCCTAGGAATATTGAACTACAAGATTCAATCCAGACACAATTACATGGCATATACAAGAATATCACATTGTTGTAAGTCTCAGATTCTTCATCCATTGTATCAGAACAATGAAACCAAATTTATAGAGTATTTGAAAGAATTAAATGATGACTATAAAATGTCTGACATTGTGCTTAGTATTAATAGCCAATATTTTATACATTATGATTCAGCCATACACAGATTCACTCCCCACACCTTCCCCACATCCTTTGTGCTATTTCCATCCTTCGTCATCAACAGCAATACTCACATTGACCCAGAGTGAGCTTTCCTCAGGGCAAGACCTTTCATGAGCATCCCCTTCTATAAACCATCACTGACTCCAATATTTCCAAACATAAATACCATTCCTGAGGGCAAAACACAAGGATCTTTTTTATATGGCTGCTGCCAACCTGGCCAGGCTCCTGTTACCCTTTCAAATCTCTGCCCCTCATTTTTCATCAGATATTAAGAACTATTTTAAAACCTCACCCTTTTGAGTCCCTGTCAAAACTTCTTGGGGTGGTTCTACCTCGTTATCCTTCTAAAGTTACTCCAATTCCTCCTTCAAGGCTCAATACAATTTAAAGCTCCCTTATGAAGCCTTCACTAACTTCCACAGAATGAGTCCATTCTTTTCAATCCACCTCAACACGATTTCAGGATACTGGATATACTCATTTCTATCTCTAAAACCCCGCTTGGATGTAATCTTCTTAATAGGAGAAGAAAAGTCTTACTCATTTCTTCATTCCCAGAATAATATTTAGAGCTCATCATGAAGTAATTGATGACTAAACATTTGTTGAATGACTAAAAGAAAAAATGAATGAATGTGGTTAAACGGATACTTTCAACAATTGAAGAGAAAGAACGAGTGAAACAAGGAAACATACTGCTGAGAGAGTAAAGACCCAAGAGTGAGAGGCCAGAGAAGAAAGACAGGAAAAAGTATATATTTTAGTAAATCTGCTATTTCCACTCAGGCTTTTTACGGAGACAGGACTTTGTATATTAAGCTTTCTCTATGGTCATAACCTGTTGATGCTCTTAAAATTACTACCAATAAAAGGAATCCATGGAGCCAAAATACATTCTCCCAGCACCTGTGAAGATTCTGTAACTCACCCTGAAATTAGCAAGGCAGGTTCCAAGTTGACCAATGCAGATTCTTCCTTGAATAATGGATGAAGTTGGAAGTTCTGATCCCAGGAAGAAAAGGGAGATGGAAACACTCACGAGTTCTCTAGAAACAAAATTGTGTTTTCGCTTCACCAGAGATTAGCAAAGTAGACTTGATATAGTGAAGGGGAAGCATTTAGAGTTTCTGAGCCATTAGGGATTCCATTCTCATGAGCTGCATTAATGAATTATTTTCTTGTCTCAATACTCCCTGAGATATTTACTTCTCTGGAGGTAAGAAAGGAATGCACAATAAAAACTTGTGCCAATATTGAGACAGCTTTGGAATTTTTGTCCATCTCTTAACCCTCTAGACACCTACATCCTAGGAAGAGTTCACCTCTCTTTAGCTGCGGGCTTTAGTATTGCCAGATTTCCCATAATGATTTCCCTGTTGAGGATAATGGAGAAAGATTCCGGATACACTAAGATATGCTGTGTCACCATTCTGTCTCCTTTGGAGCTGGCTCTCGTAAATGGATCAACCCTCTCTCAAGAGGATTTCCTCTTGTCTCACTGCTTCTCCTTTCTCCCCCATAGTTAGCAATATCTGTTCAAATCACAACCATTTGGTTTCTCTGTCATTCAACAAATATTTATTCAGCAATACATTATAGTAAACACTAAACTACATTCTGAGTATATGGAAAAGAAAATAAGGTACTGTGTTCCCTCTCAAACTGTTCACAGTCTAAACCAGCAAAGAGAAAAGGATGTAAATAAATATAATGCCCTAAGATTATACTGCAGTCCTGGTGAATTTCCATTCCTTATGAATGATGGTTGCATTTTCTGTTTCTTCCCTTAGGCTCCTCGGACTTTGGTAAGGACTTCATTGAACACATAGATTACTTTGGGTAGCATTGGAATATTTTTAAAACAGTTTTATTCACCCACCATACACACCTTTGATATTGTGCAGTCCATGGCTGTCAGGATATTAACAGAATTTGCATTAATCACCACAATGAATTTTAGAATATTTTTATGATTTGATTAAGAAAAATACCCTTATTAATGATACTTAATATTGTTGTGATATCTTTGTTACAATTGATGAAAACATCACAATATTAGTCTTACATATAGTCAGATTTTTTTTTTAAAGAAACTGTATAAATCTCAACAGCCCTACTCCAAGACATATATCTGTCAAGCTGTTATATGCTCAGGAAAAGAAGAGAAAGAAATGAAGACACTGAGAAAAACAAGAACAATCACATAAAAGGGAAGCTCAATAAGCTTAAGTGTTGATTTCTCATCTGAAACCATCATCACGAGAAGGCAAAATATAAGATAATTAAGGTATGAAAAGAAAAAATATTCCAGCCAAAAGTCTCTATCCTGCAAGGATAGCATTCAAAAATGTTGGAGAGTTCAAAATATTCACGGATAAACTGAAATTAAGAGGTATGCCAATAAGGAACCAGCAATTCAAGAAATACTAATGGGAGCTCTGCAGGTTGAAAAGAAAAAACAGTAGTGAGAGAGTTGGAGAAGAGTGTAAGGAAAACTAAAATGAAAAAAGAGGAATAAAAACAATGTATGACGTATATAAACCCAAAGAAAATGTGGCTTATTGAAGTAATTCCTTAAGAGTAATAACACTGAACGTTAATGGATTAAACTCAGCAGTCAAGAGACACAGATGGGAAGAATGGATAAGGAAATAACACCCATTTGTATGCTGTCTAGAAGAAACCTTAGATCCAAGGATTCAAGGAGACTGAAAGTGAATGGCTGGAAAACAATATTACAAACAAACAATAACCAAAAAAGAGTGGGAGAAGCTATACTAATATAGGAAAAAATAGACTTCCAAAGCAAAACTATTACAAGAGACAAAGACAGACACTATATATTAGGAAAAGGGGTAATCGTTCAAGAAGAAAGAACAATCATAAACATTTATGTACCTAACTGGTGCACCTCAAAATACATGAGGCAAACACTGGGCAAAAAAGTTGTGAAAAAGATGCCTCTACAATCATAGTGGAGGACTTTAATACACGACTATCACCATTAGACAGAACATCTCAACAGAGAATCAAAAAACAAAAAAGACTTTGAATAATACATTATAGGATCTGGACTGATAGACATATACAGAACACTACACCCAAATACAGGAGGATATACATTCTCCTCAATTGCACATGGTTCATTCTATCAATATAGCACATGCGAGGCCACAAAAAAATTCTCAATGAACTAAGAAAGATTGAAATTATACAAAGTAATTTCTTTGACCACAATGGAATGAAGCTTGAAATCAGTAAGGGCCAGAGAACCTGATTAGGCACAAAGATACGGAAGTTAAACAACACACTCTTAGACAATCAGTGGGCCAAGGAGGAAATTTCAAAAGAAATCAGCAACTACCTTGAAATGAATGAAAATGATAACACAACATATCAAAATCTATAGGGTAAAGCAAACCGCACTGAGAGGGATATTCATAGCCATAAATGGACATATCAAAAAAGAAGAAAGAGCTGAAATTGAAGACCTAAGAGCACACTTGGAGGAATTAGAAAAATAACTACAAATCAAACACAAAGGAAGAAGAAAGAAGGAAATTACAAAGATTAGAGCACAACTAAATAAAATAGAAAATAAGAAAGCACTAGAAAAAATAAAACTAAAAGCTGTCTCCTCAACAGGATCAATGAAATTGGCAAATCCTTAGCTAGACTAACAAAGAAAAAGAGAAAGAAGAGGCAAATACATAAAATAAGAATCGAGGAAGGGGCTATCACCACTGATGATACAGCAATAAAGAGTATCATAAGAGGATATTTTGAAAATTTATATGCCAACAAGAAGGATAATTTAGAGGAAATGGACAAATTCCCAAAAGCACACAAGCAGCTTACACTGATGAAAGAAGAAATTGTTGAACTCAAGAACCAATCAAAAGTAAAGAGATAGAATCAGTCAGCAAAAACCTCCCAGCTATGAAGAGCCCAGGAAAAGACGGCTTTACAGGTGAATTCTACCAAACATTTCAGAAAGAACTAGCACCAATCCTGCTTAAAGTCTTCCAAAAAATAGAAGTAAAGTAATGTTTCTAAACACATTCAATGATGCCAACATTACCCTAATACCAAAGCCAAACAAAGAAGCCACAAGAAAGGAAAATTACAGACCAATCTCTAATGAACCTGGATGTGAAAATCATCAAGAAAATGCTTACCAATCATATTGAACAACACATTAAATGAATTATATGCCATGACCAAGTGGTAAGCATTTTCATCCAGGTGTGCAAGGATGGTTCAACTTAAAAAAAAAAATTTAATCAATGTAATATGCCTCCTAAAGAGATCAAAAGAAAAAATTACATGATCATCTCTATAGACGCAGAAAAAGCATTTGATAAAATAGAGCACCCTTCCCTGATGAAAACACTGCAAAATATAAGAATACAAATACTTTCCGAACATGATAAAAGGTATGTATGAAAAACCCACAGCAAACATAATACACTGGTGAAATCTTAGAAGCTTTCCCTCTAAGATGAAGAACAAGACAAGGATGCCCACTATCACTGCTCCTATAAAACATTGTGTTAGAAGTACTTGCTCAAGCACTGAGGCAAGAAAAAGATATAAAAGGAATCAAAATTGGAAAGGAAGAAGAAAAAATTTCACTACTTGCAGACGACATGATCCTTTACATAGTCCTGAGAAATCTACAACAAAGATTCTAGAACTTATAAATGAGACCAAAAAAGCCATAGTTTATAAGATCAACATGTAAAAATCAGTAGTATATCTGTACACCAATAATGAGCAAGCTGAGGAGGAAATAAAGAAAAAATACTATTTAAAATAGTAATTAAAATAATCAAATATCTAAGAATACATTTAACT
>JAQZBX010079666.1:0-13943 GCA_029593785.1 Cabassous unicinctus | reverse complement strand
CCTGGGCATAACCATGCTGCACCAGAGCCTAGGGTCAGCGTGTGGGGCAGAAGGGTTGATGTTGGTGAGGCCTCCTTCTTGGACCCAAAAGTTCGACCTGCCATTGCTCCTGGCTGGGAGCAGATAGCAGGTGGGTGATGAACTGGGGAGAGGTCATCATTAATGAAAGAAACTGAATCATAAAACTGAAAAAGAACCCCATCACACAAAAATGCATAGCCCAGGTGAGCATGGAGGCAGCATATATTTATAGCTCCCTCCCCCAATTTCACAAGAAGAGAAATAGCAGAGAAATAAAGAGATGCAGTAGCCAGGACCAGCCAAGCACCCATAAACACCCACTCCCACACTGACTGCAAGGTCTCCCAAGACTGGGACCCACTTTGCCCGTTCCACCCACAGGCTCCAGGAAGGGCTGGTGTCAGGAAGTGAAGACAAGGAAGACCTAGAGATGAGGCAGGACAAGAGTATGAGGATGTTGCTGTTGTGGAACTAGGGAGTGCCCAGATGAATACCAAACAAGTGGAAGTAGGGGAGCAGAAGAACAGGGGAGTGGGGTGCTTTCAGGAAAGGCTGTCCTAGAACAGAGAGTGCTCTGGAGCTGGCCTGAAAGTGACCTACTCCTGAGCTACCCTCCTGGGGAAACCCCCATAGATCCAGTCTCCACTGTCCCAGTGGAAGAGAGACAAAAGGTGGCCACTGGCCAACAACCTATAATCATAGCATTCCTAAAGCTTTCCCCCTTTTTTTCACTATAAAGCTTTCCCACTCCTCTGCCTGCCTTGGAGTCTCTGCCATATGCAGGTGCTGGTAGCTGACTCCCTTTTCAGCAAGTTTTGAATAAATGGCCTCTGTTTGTTCTCCTTTGGGTTGTCTATGTTTCAATGACTTAATGTTCTCATTGTAAATATATTGTAGAGGAATAGTTGAATTGAAAGTATAGGTGTATGTCTGACTTTATGAGAAACTGCCACACCTTTTCCAAAGTTTTACCATTTTACAATCCTACCAGCAATAGATGAAAGTCCATATCAAAATTCCCATCAGACTTTCTGCTTATGCCATTCTAGCAGATGTGCAATAATGTCCCCTTGGGGTTGTAATTGGCATTTCCCAAATGACTAATGATGGTGAGAATATAACTGGCCATTTGCATATATTTTATTGTAAAGTGTTCGAGGCTTTTACCCATTTTTAATGAGATTTTTTGTCTTTTTATTATTGAAACATGTTATTTATATATTCTTTTAATAGGCTTTTTTATTTTGGTAAATTATATTGAAGTGTCACATACACATAGAAAAGGACACAAATCATATGTGTACTCTTTATAGAGTCTTGTTAGAAGACTTTTGTCAGATATATGTTTTGTGAATATTTTCCCCACATCTCTGCTATGCCTATTCCTAGTCTTAATGGTATCTTTTAACTAAAAAAATTAATTTTGAAAAAGTCCAATTTATCTTTTCTCTTTTTTGGAATATGCTTTATGGAACTTATCTAGAAAATCTTTGTCTACCCAAAAGTCATGAATATTTTCTCCTGTAATTACTTGTAAAAGTTTTATAGATTCAGCTTTTATGTTTCGGTCTATGATCCATTTCAAATTAATTTTTAGTATTGTTTGAGGAACGTAGGGTCAAGTTGTTATTGTTGTTTTCACATATGGCTGTTCAACTGTTCCAGACCATTTTTTCCTTTGGAAACTTTATCAGCAATTACTTGAAAATATTGATGTAGGTATATTTCTGGATGCTGTTTTCCATTACTTGACCTATTTATCTATCCCTTCACCCACAACACACTGCCTTAATTACTGCAGCTTTATATTAGGTTTTGGAAAAATACTGGGCTTTTTTATAAGCTAGGGTATTCAAAATATTTAGCTTTCCCTATAATTTTTTAAATTAATCTGTTAATTTGTAAAAGGAAAATTCTATTGAGATTTTAATTGAAATTACATTGAATCTATAGATCACTTTAGGGAGAATTGACATCTTAGCAACATTGTGTTTTCCAATCCATGAACATATATATATATATTTTTTTTCATTTATTTAGCTGTTCTTTAATGTCTGTCTGAAATACTTTGTAGTTTTCAGATTTCATTAACATTATCCCTAAGTATTTTATTTTCCTATTCTGTTGTAAATGTGCTTTTTAAAAAATAGTGATGTTCTAGTAGTCCATTGCTAGTCAATAGAAATAAAATTAAATGTATAATGATCTTGTATCCTGTGACCTAGCTAAATTTATTTATTGGTCCAATTTTTTCTTAATTTCTATTTTTCCTCTTTCATAGCTTCCTTTAAATTTTCTAGGTACACAATTATGTCAAATGTGTATAGAGGTGTAAGGGGGGGCAGGCAACATTCTCCCTAACCTCTGGCCTACAGGCCCAACCCTCTCAGAGCAATGAGTTGGTGACCTGGCCTTCCCTAATCTAGGGGGGGGAGGACCACCCCTCTCAGACCTATGGGATGTCGACCTTACTCTCCCCAACCTTTGAGGAATGTGCTCAACCCTCTCAGTAGCCTGGGGTGGCAAAACTCTCCCAACAGCAGGCTGGGACATCCACCCTCTTCAACTGCCAGGGCAAACTCACCCTCTCCATACATACAGGTGGGGATCTTCTCTTGACCCAAGGAGATGTCTTAATTCCTGACCTCAGCTTCTGTGGTTTTCCTCTTAAAGCCATTTTCCCTTCCATCTCTCCCCTAATGTCCTTTTAGTCCAGGCTGACAGTGGTTTTGTTCACACAGCTCTCACAAAAAGCTTATTGGTTTAGCATGCAGGAAGCAGGGGTCCAAGCCATCAGACAGTAATATTTTCCACAAGTCTTTCCTTTCTAATCCTAAAAAGTTCCAAGTTCCAAGTTTAGTTAATTCCTCAAATGAGGCACTATCATCTGGGGGCTTGAATTCCAGAGGCTTACAATTTCTGGAATCAATTTCTGGTTTCACTGTGCCCAACAATTCAGTTCTCAGCTTATCTCTCTCATCTAGCATTTTACTATAAGCTTCAAGGAGAAGCCAAGCCCATTCTCCGAGTTTACTTTGGAAAGTTCTTCTGCTAAATGTCCAGGCTCACCATTTTCAAATTCTGCCTTCCATAAAACATCAGGAGTTAATCTTGCTAAGTTCTCTGCAACTTTAACACACGGATCACCTTTCTTCCAGTTTCCAATAAGAGTTTCATCATTTACTTCTAAGGCCTCATAAAAAGTCTCTAGCATCCATATTCCTACCAACAGTCACTTCAAAGCACTCGAGGCCTTTTCTATCAAGCATCTCACAATTATTTCCTTCTAAGTTCTTATCAAAAATAACTTTAGGCTCCATATTCCTACCAACAGTCTCTTTAAAGCAATCCAGGCCTTTTCCATCAAGAATCTCACAATTCCTCCAAAAATACCCTTTTCCCATTTATAAAACCATTCTAGCATTTCGATAATTGCAAAAGCACAAGCCTACCTCTCAGTTCCAAATTCTGTATTAGTCAGCCAAAAGGGGTGCTGATGCAAAGCACCAGAGATATGTTGGCTTTTATAAAGGGTATTTATTTGGAGTAGAAGCTTACAGTCACAAGGCCCTAAAGAGTCCAAATCAAGGTACCATAAGAGGTACTTTCTCACCCAAAGTCTGTTGCCACGTGTTGACGCAAGATGGTGGGCAACATCTGTGAGGGTCCAGCCTTCCTTCTTCCTCTTAAGGCTCTGTGGTCCCAGCTTCTTCCAGTCTCAGCTATAGACTGGCATAAGGCTGTCTCTCTCCCAGGGACTTGTTTCTTTCAGGGCTCAGCTGCTCTGGTCTCTTCATAAGGTCAGCTGTAGACTATCAGGCTCATCTCTCTTCCTGGGGCCTCTGCTGTGTCTAATGAACTGTCTCTTTGTGTTCTTCTCTGTGTGTCTACTTCTGTGAGAGTCTGTTTTATCAGCCCACCAAGGATGTGGGCACTCAACCCTGTTTGCCCTAATCTTAACATAATTTAATCAAAGACATCTCAGCTGAATCTAATAAATCAAAGTGTATCACACCCAGAGGAACAGACCAGTTTACAAACATAATCAAATATCTTTTTTGGAATTCATAAATAACATCAAACTGCTACAACTTCTTTTACAATCTTTACACCCTTTATTTATTTTCTGTGCCTTATGGCACTAGCTAGGATGTCCAGAGTAGTAGGGAAAAGTGGTGGTAAGTGTGGACCTCCTTGCCTTGTTCCCAAACATAATGGGAAAGTGTTCAGTCTTTCATCATCATTAAGTATGGTTGGCTTTACATAAATGCCTGATTATCAAATTGATGAAGTTTCCTTCTATTCATATTTTGCTGAGAGATTTTATCATTAACAGACATCAAATATCATGAAATGTCTTTTCCATATTTAATGAGATGATAAACTTTTTCACATGAGATGATGTACTTTTTCGCATTTATTCAGTTAATGTGGTGAAGTATATCAATTAAATTTTTTTCTATTGTGGTATAATTTGCATATAGTAATATTCAGACATTTTCCAGAGTTTTCCCAGGTCTGTGATTTGACAAGTGCAGAGTGTCCTGGAACCACTAAATCAAGTTTAGAGTCCCACCACTAAATCAAGATATAGAAAGAAACATCAATTCCAAAATATTACCTGTTCCTCAATATCCTTGCCTGATTTTGGTATCAGAGTTATGCTGTCTCATAAAAGGAAGTATTCCCTCCTCCCTCTATTTCCCAAGAGAGTTTGTTTAGAGTATTATTATTTCTCCTTTAAATATTTAATACCCTTCACCAAAGGAAAAATCTGGGCCAGGGGTTTTTCCATATCAGAAGATTTTTAATTACAAATTTAATTAATTTAATTTATTTGTAGGGCAATTCAGATTTTCAACTTCTTGTCAGTTTTGGTAACTTATGTCTTTCAAGGAATATGTCCATTTTATCTAAACTGTTTCATTTTTTGGCATAAAATTGTTCATAATATTCCTTTACTTTCCTTTTAATGCCTTAAGTTCTAAAGTGATACTCCCTTTCTCTCTTTATTTTTAATCAGTCTAGCTATATAAGTTTATCACTTTTATTGATTTTCTTAAAGAACCAGCTTTTTAAATTGATGATTTTTCTCTACTGTTGGTCTGGGTTTTTTTTTAAGATTTATTTATTTATTTATGTCTCCCTGTTCCCCTCGTTGTTTTGTGCTTGCTGTCTGCTCTCTGTGTGTTCTTCTGTGTCTGCTTGTCTTCTCCCTAGGAGGCACCGGGAACCCATCCTGGGACCTTCTGGAATGGAGATAGGCACTCAATCTCTTGAGCCACCTCAGCTCCCTGGTCTGCTGTGTCTCTAATTGTCTCTCTTCTGTGTCTCTTTTTGTTGCATCATCTCACTGTGCCAGCTCTCCATGAGGGACAGCACTCCTGCACGGGCCAGGACTCTGTGCGAGCCAGCACTCCGCACAGGCCACCTCGCCGTGCGGGCCAGCTTGCTTTTTCAGTAGGAGGCCCCAGGAATTGAACTCTGAACCTCCCATATGGTTGACAGGAGCCCAATCGCTTGAGCCACATCTGCTTCCCTCTATTTTCTAATTTAAAGATTTTCACACATTGTTGTTTCTTTCTTTTATTTATTTGGACTTAATTTGTTCTTCTTTTTCTAGCTTCTTAATGTTGAAAGTTAGAATATGATATTAAATTTATTTTCTTTTCTGATATAACATTAAAAGTCATAAATTTTCTTCTAAACACTGCTTTATCTGCTTTCTACAGATTTTGATCTGTTGCTTTTTATTTTCAAATTCCCTTTGTCATTTCTTCTTTTTACCCGTGGGTTATTTAGAAGAATGCTTTCTAATTTCCAAATATTTTAGGATTTCCCAGATATCTTTCATTATTGATTTGTAGTTTAGTCCTGTTTTGATCAGAGAATATACTCTATTTAAATCCTTTGGAATTTAACGAGATTTTTAATCTTTAATATATAGTTTATCTTGGTGAATGTTCCAAATACACTTGAAAGGAAAGCATATTTTACAGCTGTTAAGTGTAGTGTTCAATAGATATAAGTTAGGTTAAGCTGGTTGACAGTGTTACTCAAATCTTCTATATCGTTACTTATTTTATATTTGTCTACTTATCTACCAATTGCTGATGGAAGAAGGTTGAATTCTCCAACTATAATTATGTATTTGTGTATTTCCTCCTTTAGTTCTGTATGTTTTTTCTTTCTATATTTTGAAACCCTGTTACACTCTAGGACTGTAATAGCTTCATAAGAAGATGCCCATAGTATAATTATGAAATGTCACTCTTTATATATACTCATACTGTTTCCTTGAAGACTATTCCATCTGATATTATAAGACACATGCCAGTCTTAATGCGTATGCTTTCTAGAGAATATTTTTCCTATTTTACCCTGTCTCTGCCTTTATATTTAAAATTTGTTTGTTATAAATAACATAAAATTGAGCTTTATTTTTAAATCTAATATAACATTTCTGCCTTTTATGCAAAGCATTTAGTTCAAGTTCACCATAATTATTGATACGGTTGTTTTAAATGTAACACCTAGCTATTTGTTTAGTGTTTGTCCCATCAGCTTTTTCTCCCATATTCTTTATTTATGCCTTTCTTTTGTAATACCTGTATTTGTTGTAGTTTTTAGTATTTCATTTTAGCTTTCTATTGGATGTGTAATCATATCTCTTAGTAATTTTTGTTATTTTTTATTGTATTAGTCACTCTTTTGATTACAATCTTGATTTAATATATCATTTCATTTTATTGCAAGAACTTTAGAATAATATACTTCCTCTCCTCCTGTTCAATGTGCTATCATTGGCAAAGATTTTATATCTACCTATGTTATTACTGCCACATCACATTATTATTGCTGCTTGAAGTACTCAAATCAATTAAGAAATGAGGGAAGGTAGCAATGCTAGACACGTCCCAAAACTTACATAGTAATACAGAACAATGAAGACTCTATATGAGGACCAGAGAAACAAAGGATGTGCTAGTACTGGAAGGCAGCTTTCTTCTCAGGTGCCAATAAATAGAACTCTATTTTTTATTTATCAGTCCAATTCTACAGGTATCAGTTTGAAAACAATAAGGTCAACATGAAAATCAAGGACTGGGTAAAATTGTGTGCATGAATTTCTTTTCAACCATTCAAATTCAAAAGAGAAGGACATAACTTTTTTTCTCCCATTTTTCCTCCAGTGGTATTAAGTTCTTTTCAGAACTGAAATGTAATCTTAGAGTGTTTCCTTACCTAAGAGTCTATATAAATAATAAGTCTATTAAGTCATGCCAATAGAAAACTTCAACTTGACCCATCCTTCCCTAGTAAACCCTCACTGCACTTTCAGCTTCAGGGAAGAGAACAATGAGCAATACAAAAAGCTCTTGGAAAATCCTATTACGTGTCACAGCGGTAAAGGATCCGTATAAACACAGTTAGTTGGATGTAGGAACCATGAACACTCATCTCCCTCAGGGCTCACTAAGTAGTTTGGGGTGCAGAATTAACTATCAGCTTGCAATACTGGTTCACTAGGATGGTAGAAGCTTGATGGGGGGTGGGTTGGAAATGCCTGGATACTAGTTACTTTGTATGTGTCTGCCCTTCCACTCAAAACCTGGTATTTATTTAAGAACATACTGAATCTAAGCAGCATGCTTGACAAGGTGCTGAGAAGATGAATCAGCAGATGTCCAGATTTCAGGGAGCTTCCAGTATAATGCAGAAAATGGAAACATGCCACTAAAAAAGTCCAGTGCAATGTGAGAGCAGTCACCACTGTGCCTGGACACTGATGTCTTTTGGATCAGGAAAAGCCAGTGCTGTGGAAGATGTTTTAGAAGTGAATGTTCAGTTCCCTGAACTCAAAATCAGGTAGGGAAGTCTGTAAAAGTCACTGTCATAGGATAGAAACATCCTCAACATCTAAGTTCAGGCATCAGTATTTCATCTAAATGATGAAATATTGCACAATCTTTAAACATTTTAAATTATTTATGTATATATGTATGTCTTTATACAGATGTGTGTAATTATGTTATGAATATGAATATACACATGTAAACATTGAACATATATGTATACAAACACTTATATTTTAAGATGGACAGGGGAAATGTATAAGACTATAAAGGAAAAAATATAACATGATTTTTTAAAACTGTGTATAAATATTAATAGTATGATCTGAATGATAAATTTTGAGCATGAACACTTATAACCCAGCTGGATATTTTCCCTTCCCCCAGATTTCTACATATAGTTGATTTAACCCTGTCATTCCACCCCAGCCTGTGGAGGTCCACAAGCCTGCCCCATGATTTTTGCAGATTCTCCCAGTGAGCAAAGGAAGAAGACACAGAGGTTTTAATACTGTCTGAGTCCATTTATGGAAACTTCAGCAATGAGCAGAACCAGTCTCTGCTGTTTGAAGACAGAATAGTGCTACTATTGAGGGGAAAGTGACTGGAAAGGGACATGGTGGTAGAGGGTTTGGGGAGCAGGGAACATTCTGTTTCTTGAATTGAATGCAAATTAATTAGGCGAGTTCGGTTTGTGAACCATCAGCAAGCTATACACTGATGGTTTGTGCATTTTCTGCATCTACGTTATACTTCAAAAAATGTTTTTCTTAAAGTCATGCATGGGCATTTTGTTTCCCTCCCGTGAGGTTCGAGTGCCATGTCTAGTACCTAGAGACCCCTACCCAGGCTGAATAAGAGGGCCACAGACTCTGATGGATCACTGCCTTAGAAAAGAAAGAGATTTGCTTTCTCAACCCACACTTGCAACCTCTACATTTAAAGACACTGGAACCAACATATCAGTGAGTTACCTGGCTCATGTAATAGAGGAATCTACTCCAAAGAAATTGGGCAAAACTTTAAATAAGAAAGGAAAATACAATACTACTCTGCATTACATATGTTAAAAATGTAACTTATTGTGTCTTACACAGCATACTATTTTGCATAATATATTGATGCCTGGTAAATTGTGGCATCATTTTGAGACTAATCATTCAGAGTTTAAAGAGAAAGGAATAGAATATTTTCAGTGTAGACATTCTCAGATCTCTAACAGCCAAAACATATTACAGTTTTTAAAATCTGAACTGAAAAGGCCACTAAGTTTTAATTGCTGGTAAGGTAAAAGCAACATAAACAAAACTCTTTGGGGTCCTCAATATTTGTATATATAGTTTTTAATGAGTAAAGGCTTCTTGGGACCAAAAAGGGAGAAAACCCCTGTGGATTATCCCCAGCGTTGATTGCTCCATTTCTTGCTATGACTGCATAAACAACTATTATTTTGTAATTCTAAACATTTATACTACTTTCTTTGTTTCCTTTTATTTTCTTTTGTTTTCATTTTCACCACTCTTTCTCAATTTTTTCTTTTTTTAAATTTCATTTTCCCATTTTATCTTTTACCTTCATCTTTTATTTTCATTTTCCTTATTTTTTATTTTTTCTCATTTTTGTCTTGTTTTTTCATCTTTTCTTTTTTTCTGCATTTTATTCTTACTTTATTCAGTTTACTACCATTTTTCTGAGTTTAGTTTTCTTTGTTCCTTTCTACATTTTTCTACTCATTTTTCTTTTTTCTTTGTTGAAATTTCCTCACTTTTTCTTTATACTATTTTAATTTTTCTAATTTTCTTTTTTCTTATTTTATGCAATTCCTACTTCTCTCTTTTCTTTCTTTCCTTCTTTCTTCCCTGCCTCCCTCTCTCCTTTCCTCTATTCCTCCCTCCCTTCCTTCCTTCCTTTCTTTTTTCAATTCCAAGCCCTATATAATTATCTGGCAAACTAGGAATGCAATTCTGCCTCAGGTTGACGGTTTACTCATTGGAATTGTGAGGGGTTTTTGGTCTATTGTATTTGTTTTAATTTCATTTCTTTTTGTTTGTTTTGCATTTTCTGAATTTTTATTTCTCTTTAGTCTTTGGCTGTTTTTTCTCATTTTGTCATTTTATAATTCTCACTTTGTTTTCTTCATTTGCTTTTCTTTTCATTTTTTTTTTTCAAATTTCTTTAATCTTTCCTTTTTTGTTTTCTCATATATTTATTCTTTTTATTTTTCTCATTTTCTTTTTTTCTAATTTTTAAATTTATTTATTTATTTGGGAAGTACTAGATCCTAAACAAGTCCCTCGCAACCTGGGTTTACAATTACTCTAGCTCAGGAAACTTATTTTCAGTGACAATAGAATCTGACAAAACTTAGTGGTTTCCTCATTTAGTGTTGTAAGATTTTTGTCTATTTTCTTTATTTTTCATTTCTTTTTTTGTCTTTTTTGTTTTTATTCATTATTTTAATTTTCTCAGTTTTATTACTTTTCTAATTTTTCTTTATTTTTACTCATTTTCTATTTTTATTTCTTTTCTACGTTTTAATTTAATTTTATTATTTTTATCTGGGTCATCAGGTGGACTTGGGGAATTATCTTATTCCAAGGATACACACACACACACACACACACACAAGCACCAACCTTCTCTATTTTAAACCTCCATTTGGACTCTTTGTCTCCCAGCCTGTCCAACATGCTGCAGGACCTCTCAGCCAACTTGGAGGAGGAGGAGACCCTTATTGGAAATTACCGACTGCTAAAGACACTCGGAAAGGGTAATTTTGCCAAAGTGAAGCTGGCCCGGCACATCCTGACTGGGAAGGAAGTAGCCGTGAAGATAATCGAGAAGAATGAACAGAACTCCTCCAGCCTCCAGAAACTATCCCGTGAGGTCACCATAATGAAGGGTTTAAATCATCCAAATATAGTGCAATTATATGAAGTCATGGAGACCGAGAACACACTCTACATTGCCATGGAGTATGCTAGTGGAGGGGAGATGTTTGAACACCTACTAGCTCATGGCAGTATGACAGAGAAAGAGGCCCGAGCCAAATTCCGCCAGATAGTGTCTGCTGTGCAGTACTGTCACCAGAAGTATATTGTGCATAGGGATTTAAAGTTAGAGAACCTCCTCTTGGATGCTGACATGAACATAAAGATTTCAGACTTTGGCTTCAGCAGTGAATTAAATTTTGGTGAAAAGCTGCATACATTCTGTGGCAGTCCCCCTTATGCTGCCCCGGAACTCTTCCAAGGCCAAGAGTATGATGGGCCAGCAGTGGATGTGTGGAGCCTGGGAGTCATCTTGTACACAATGGTCACTGGATCCCTGCCTTTTGTTGGAGAGGACTTGAAGGAGCTCAGGGAGCGAGTACTGAGTGGAAAATACGACATCCCCGTCCACATGTCTGTGGAGTGTGAAAACCTGCTGAGGAAATGCCTCGTTCTAAATTCCAGCAAAAGAAGAACATTGGAGCATATTATGAGAGACATGTGGATGAACATGGGCCATGAACATGAACTTGGGCCTTATGAGGAGCCACTCCCTGACTACATGGACCCCTGGCGGACTGACCTGATGGTCTCCATGGGATATACTCGGGAAGAGATTCATGACTCACTGATAGGCCAGAAATATGATGAAGTGATGGCCACCTATCTACTCTTGAGCAATAAGAAGTGTGACCTGGAGGGCAACACCAGCACCCTACAGCCTCTGCCTACAGTTGATCAGAACAACAGCATCAGTCATTCCCTATCCCAACAGGTAAAGTCTCCCATCTCTGCCAACCCCAGGCAGAGGAGTTTCAGTGAGCCTGCCCTTCCCACCTGGAGGAAGGCCAGTATCATAGCCGACATGCCTGCCAGCCCCCTGCCTGGTCTGGAGTGGAAGGGCACCAGTCCTGTCCCCTCCATGAATAGTGACCTCTCTGCCAGCTCAAGCTACAGCCAGGGCCAGCAGGGAGCCACTGGGAGCTGCTTCAACTTCATACAGAAACAATTATGTTTCAAGTTTGCCAGGAATAACATGGATGTCCCTGAAAACAAAGAATTTGTGGGGATGTTCAAACCTCAGGAGGCCAAGCCGAACTCACTGAAGTTTACGTGGAGAATGAAGAAAACAAGCTCCATGGAGCCAAAGGAGATTATGCGGGAAATCTGCCAGGTTCTGGATGCCAACAACTGCGAGTGGGACCTTAACAAGGACTATGAGCTGTTTTGCATGTATGGCACACCAGGCCAGGAGGACTTTGTGCAGTGGAGGGTGGAAGTGTGCAGATTACCCTACCTGTCTCTTAACGGGGTTAAAATGGAGAGGATATCAGGCACCTCCAGGGCCTTCAAAACCATTGCCTCCAAAATAACAAAGGAGCTTAAACTTTAAAAGGAGTCCAGGAGCCACCTGAGAGACAAAAGCAGGGGCCAGCTGGCCCTAGCTGCTAACTGACCTTTACGCCCCCACCTGGGCAAAACGCAGAACCTGGACAGATGAGTTTCTACTAGGGCCCTTCCACCCTCCCCTGCCATGTTTCTGAGGAAGGGAAATGGTTCTGTAGAAATAAACAAAGACAATCCAAATGAGTCTCGCCTTTTTTCATTCTAAAGTTTTCCCACTCTGCTGCCTGCCTAGGAGTCTCCACCAAATGAAAGTGATGGAGGTTAACTTTCTGGCTATCATAAGCTTTTAATAGTCTCTCCTTATTCTTTAGATTGTCTTCATTTATTTCTACATATCAAGGAAAAAATAATAGAGAATTCCAGCGAAAATGCAAACAGTGATAGAATGACAAGCTGTTCTAAACATACAATTTCAGAAATATACACTCTCAAAAATAGAAGTGAAAGGTACAGCTATCATGTAAAATATTATGCACACTGAAATGAGTCTCTAGCACCTCATCATGTCAATAACACCTCGATTAAGGGTGAAGAGGGCTGGGAGAAGCTGTTCCAGGGGTTCCCACTCCCAATACTCTCTTACCTGGCTAACTTCTCCTCACACTCTAGGCCTCAGTGTAAAGGGCACCTACTCTGGGTCCATTCTCTTCCCCAACCACAATAGGATAACCCCTGGGGGGGGGGGGTCCATCTCAAACTACCCAAGTCCCCACTTGTAACATTATTATAAAGGACACATTTGACAGGGCCACTTTTTCTACCAGAACGGAAACTCCATGCAGAAGGGACAAACCCTTCCTTGATATTGTTCTATCTCCAGAGAAAAGCATGGAGGTTGTATTAGTCAGCCAAAGTGGTGCTAATGCAAAATGCCAGAAATGGGTTGGTCTTTATAAAGGGTATTTATATGGGGTAGAAGTCCACAATTACCAGGCCATAAAGCATAAATTTCTTCTCTCACCAAAGTCCATTGCCACGTGTTGGAGCAAGACAGCTGCTGATGTTTGCCAGGGTTCAGGCTTCTTGGGTTTCTCTCTGGGCTTAGCTCCTGTTTCCTTCACAAGGTCAGCTGTAGACTATTAGGCTCTCTAGGCTTTGCTTCTCTCCACAAGGCCAGCTGTAAACTCTTAGGCGAATGGCTCGTCTCTATCCCAGGGCCTTCTCTCCAACATCAAAACTCCAACATCAAAACTGCTTCAACTCTGTTCTTGCCATGCCTTTTATATTTGATTCCCCCACCTACCAAGGGGTGGGGCTCAATGCCCTACTGACATGGCCCAGTTAACGCCCTAATCATAACTTAATCATGCCCACATTAACAGATCATTTTACAAGCATAATCCAATATCTATTTTTGGAATTCATAATTACTTCAAACTGACAAATGGCTACAGATGTGATCTCAGAGCAGGTACATCAAACAAGTGTGTCCACAGAGTTTCCCATCCCTTAAAGCAGAGTCTTGGGGCCAGAAGTTTCCACAGACTCAGTGTCTGGTGACTTCACCTTAAGCAGAGAGCTCAAGAGTGGCAAGAGGTCTCTGCAGCTTCACTTGAAGGTCTCAGGATTGTCATGGTGTGTAAAGGGAAAGTCCAGTAGTTTTGCAACCTAGGGATATTTTTTTGGGTCCTACTATTCCTTGAGCCATGAGTGACTTTTTTTTTTTTTT
>JAQZBX010079665.1:0-13960 GCA_029593785.1 Cabassous unicinctus | reverse complement strand
CCACAATTCCTTAAGCAGCAGACTTTCTTTTTTTTTTTTTTTTTCTATTTATCTTTTTATTAATTATTTTTTACTTTTAAAGAAGCTTTAGATTACATAAATGTTACATAAAAAATATAAGGGATCCCCATTTATCCCACTCCCTTCCCCTCCCACACTTTCCCACATCAACAACATCCTTTATTAGTGTGATACTTTTGTTACAATTGATGAACACATACTGAAGCATTGCAACTAACTCTGTATTACAATTTACATTATAGTTTACACTCTGTCCTGCACAATTCTGTAGGTTATGACAAAATATACAATGGTCTGTACCTGTCACTGCAATGTCACGCTATTCTTCCCTCTCCCCTCCTTCAGAACCTCTGGTGGCCACTGCCTTTATATCAATTATACAACGTCATTCAGGACAATTCCAATGTCCCAAAAATGGCCCCATATTATACCTATTTTTCACTTTCTCTCCCCTTAGAACCTCCGGTGGCCACTGCCTCCACATCAATAATAAAAGTTCTTGCATTGCTAGAATAACAGTAAGTCTATGGTAGAATAACAGCAAGTCTATTCTAGTTCATCGTTCATTCCTCAATCCTGAGGATTCTGGGCTGGTGATGCCCACTCTGCTTCTAATTGAGAGGGGGCTTAGATTGCATGGGGCAGATGGATGGAGCTATCTTGCTAAGCAGCAGACTTTCAAATGAAACAACTCCAATATTTTTTTATTTTGTGCCAGAGAAATGCCTTCACAGGACACTGGATAATAGATTTATGCCTAATAACTGCTATGCTCTGGCTTTTGCCCTAATCTCTCATACTATATATCCTCACAACAAAAAGAGAAGCATATGTTAGACAAATTCAATTTTGCTCCTTCCTTATGGACCTAGCAATTCAGAAATGAGAAAGCTGGGAGAGGGAGAGATGAGGAGAGAGGGAAGTGGTACCTATAGACAGTAGTAAACTGACCTGCCTTACATGGATCAAATCAAGTGGCTGAGAAAAGATATGGCCCCTGCATAGCCAGTACTTTATTTTTAATTGAGATCTTATATAAGTTATGTTTCTTGTCTGTAAGTAACAGAATCTGACTCTAGTTTGGGCAAAAAGGGACATATTGGAAGGGCACCTGATGACTCACACAATAGACGAGAAGGCAGCAACAAGGACGGAGGGGCAGCAGAACAGCAAGGCTGTCACCATGAGGGCAGCCTGGGTGGGATGACCCACTGGCATTGCTGTCTTGGACAACACAGAGGCAGCTGCTGTGCTCTCAACTGCACATTTCATCCTAGGTCATGACCTTAAGGCTCTAGGTCAAATGCTCAAGCTGTAACAGCCTCAGCCGAGATAACAGAGAACATGGGCATTAGGCCTCCAGAATAGGAGATGAGAGAAAATTGTACAGTGCAGACACTTAATAGATAAAGTTCAAGAAAAGCCAATCTAAGTACTTTGGATTTCAAAATGTACTTCTGGGAGTATCGTTTGATATCCAACTATTGCCAATTCATTAAATGTGCTCCTGGGGAAGGGAGGACTTTCTCAAAAATTGCATGAAGAAGTTGTGGTTTGCATTAATTGCTATTTTAAATTAAAGATTTTCCATTTGAGCAATTTGTTTTGTCGCGTGTAAGTCTGTAGACATGGTCCAACATGTTAAAAAAAAAAAACAAAGGGCCCCAGATCCTTTGTTCAATGGGAATTTCATATTGGGTGAAAGGTTGGCAGAGTCTGGGTAACCACTCAGAGACATAAGCCTGTGCTTGTTGCTGACTCAGAGAAATAAAAGGAAAGAGGCCCAGAAGACAACAATAAAATGTTATTTTCCTTCTCCATGTAATCTCAGTATACAAAAGCCTATATTAAAGTTTTTCAACAACTGTAAACTTTATACAGTACATTGCTAACAGATGTAATTGTTGGACAGATAACACACTCCTAAACCATTTTTTAAACTTGAAAATATGCCTCAGGCAATAGTAACTCTGACTATTGCCAAGGGTGTACATATCTATCATTAGCCTCATTGGTAACATTAAAACGACCTTTACAAGATTCTTAAAGGAATTTGACATGAGTAACCAAGGGGTACTATTTAGATTGCAGTTTCAAAGGGCAGTTTTCCAGGATAGGTGATTACCAGTTCCTCTTAGAAGAAAAGCAATAGAATTGCAATTTTTGGTCCTATGAGAGTAGAAGGGAATATTTGTTTTTTGCTATGCAAAATCTTGTTTATAAAGTCCTTTAGTTGGATGGCTTTATTTTACATTTGAAAATTAACAAACGGCAGGAAGCATCTTACATTTTAATGTAAATGCTTATAACCTTGCTATGCTATTTCTGGTTCTCCATAACTAATTAAACTTTTTTGCTGTTTTGCTCTGATGCTCTTCTTTGCTCCTTGATATCAAGTTTGAGTCGTTATTAACAAGAATCCCTATTAATCCTAATTTCTGAACATTCATAATATTTCAAATTTTATTTTTTTTTTATACATTAAAGTATTAATATAAGCATCTTATACAAAATCTAAAAGGTAAATAAAGGGAATGCATTAAAAAGTGTCCTACTCACCATTGACCACCAGGAGTCAAACCATGTTACCAATTTTTTATGTATTCATCCATGCATATTCTATATGATATAAATATGTATAAACTTATGTTTAGACATACATGTATACATAAAATTTAGAAGGAGTAGCATATAATACACATTTATCTGCATTTTTTTTCACCTAATAATATAGCATGAAGATCTTTCCATATCAGCACATAAAGAACTTTTGTTTTTTTTTATTATTATTAAATTGAATCATAACTTACATACCTATATTGCACAATTTGAGGAAACAACACAGTGATATATTACATATTTATATACCTGTGATACCACCACCCACATCATCATAGAGAACATTATCACTACTCAGTCAAAATGACACAAAGGTTACCAGTATTTTGAGTATCACCATAAATTAGTTTTGCCTGTTCTTCACTTTCATATGAACAAAATCATAATAAATGCTATTTTGTGTCTAATCACTCAAAAACATGTGCTGAGATTTGTGTATGTTGAATATCACAGTGGTATATTATTTTCCTTTGCTGGATAATATTTTTTCATTCTATTCATTCATACATTCAGTTAACCATTCTACAACTGAGGGACATATAGGTAGTTTCCAGTGTGGGGCTATTACAACAAAAGCTGCTGTGACTAGCCCCATGTATTGGTGTTAGTAGATGTAAGTATTCATTTTTGTTAAATATATAGGCAGGAATGTAATTGTGGGGTCCTGGGGTAGGTATATTTAACTTCAATAGATGCTGTCAAAGAATTTTCCAAATTGATTTAATTAATATATATGCTCACCAGCAATGTATGAGAAATCTAGTTTTTATACATTCTTGTCAATGCTTAGTATTATCGGGTATTTTTGAGCCATTTTGATAGGGTCATAGTGATAACTCTGCTATTTTAATTTGTAGTTTCCTAATGAATGACACAGAAAACATTTTCATATTTTTATGGGCCATTTGGATATCCTCCTATAAAGTACTTGTTCAAATCTTCTATTCATTTTAAAATCAGATTTTCTCTTTTTTATTGATTTTCAATTCTTTACATATTCTAGATATGATATATATATACACACACATCCTCACACATATTCATATGCAATCTCAGTATACAAAAGTCTATATTAAAGCTTTTCATATATACACATGTGTATTTGTGCATGTGTATATGAGTATGTATATAGAGAAAGAGACAGAGAATAAGAGGAGAGCAAACAAATGTCTCCCAGTATGTGGCTTTCCTTTTACTCTCTTAATAGTATCTCTTGTTGAACAGTAGTTTCTGATTTTAATAAGGTACAATTTATTAATCTTTTGTTTAATGGTTAACACTTTTGTTTCCTGTTTTAAAAAAACTGTGCCTACAACAAGACTATGAAGATATTTTTAATAAATTTAATGCAATCCCAATTTACATACCTGTAATTTTTAGTATGGAAACTGACAAAATGATTTTAAAATTTCTACAAAAATGCAAAGTACCCAGAATATCCAAGACAATTCTGAAGGAGGAAAAAAAATAATTGAATGACATATTTTATCAGATATGAGAACTTATGAAGCTATAATAATTAAGACAGTAATATTGGTGCAAGAACAGACAAAATGTTCTGAAATAGAATAAAGGTTCTAGAAGACACCCATGCATTAAAGACACCACTGAAATTCAGTGGAGGAGAGTCTTTTCAACATACAGGGGCCAATCACTTGGATACCCATATGGGTGGGGGGAAAGGAAACTTGACTCACTACTTCATACCTGAATCAACTTTTCTTTGAGATTGAATATAGTTATAAATATGAAATATCAAACAATAAATATCATTAGTGCATTATGATTAGAAAACATCAACGCGATAATGAGTCTTTGAAATATGTTCAGACCTGCTGTCTTAGCTTGCCAAAGGCTGCCAATGCAAAGTACCAGAAATGAGTTGACTTTTATAAGGGGAAATTATTAGGGGTAAAAGCTTACAGTTCCAAGTCTGCTCAAAGGTCCAAATCAAGGCACCATCAGACATGTTTTCTCAGCAAGGTCGGCTCCTGATGAACCTGGTTGACTTGCCGCATGGCAAGGCAAGATGGCAGCCAATCTCTGCCAAAGTCCCTGCCTTCTCCTCAAGGCTCACCATCTCTCAAAGCTCATCTGTGAGCAATCAGGCATATGACTTGTCTCTTTCCTGGTTTCCTCTCTCAGTCTTGGCTGCTCCACTTTCTCCCTGAGCCCAGCTGTGGGCGATGAGGCATATGGCAGTCTTGAGCTGCTCAGTGGGCCCAGACTTATGAGGTGCTTCATGCCTCAGCTTTGGCTGCTAGCAATCCTTGAGTCCTCTCTCTCACATGTCTGGGTCAAAATGGCAGAGCTCCCTTTATTTATATAAGGGCTCATTGAGAGGGCAGAGACCCAACCTGAGCCATGCCTCACTGATGTAGTCCAATCAAAAGTGATCTAATCAAAGTTCTTGAACCAAATATAAGGCAATCAAAGGGTCTCACACCAGCAGTAATGCATTAGCTCAAAAACTATCATTTTTTTTTATTCACCAAATTCAAATTGTCACACTTGGTTTATGACTTATTACCAGATCAATATCTGTACATTTCCTATTTAGGTATGCAATATTTAAAGACTAATTATGATTGTCGTAACTGCCTGATTGATTATACTTTTTAAGCTTCTTTATCTTTAGTAATGCTTTTTTACCTTAAATCCTATTTTGTCTGATACTAGGGTAACTACATCAGCTTTCCTTTGTTTAGACATTATCAGATATGTATCATTCTTCATTTTTAAGTTTCAAATCTATCTTCCTTTATATTTTAAGTGTGCTTCCTATAACCAGCAAAAACTGTTTTTAATAAAGTATTTTAACCATTGACTTTTAACTGGAAAATTTAACCCACTTACATTGACTACGTTTTCTAATTGTCCCACATTTTTAAATGATTTGACCTATTTTTTCTCCTCTCTTTTCAATTGCAGGATTTTTTCTACTATTTTTTTTCCTTCTATCTCTTGGTAATTATATAATCTAGTTCTGTACTTGTTTGTTATATGTGGTTGTTTAGTGCTATGTACCCCAATAAAGATGTTCTTAAGCTTAATCCATTCCTGTGGAAATGATCTCATTGTAAGTAGGCATTCAATGAGGTTACTTCAGTTAAGGTGTGAGCCACCTCAATCAGGATGGGTCTTAATGCTATTACTGGAGTCCTTTATAAGCAGTTAAATTCAGACACAGAGAGAGAAAGCCACAGAGAGAGCAGCCAGAAGCTGAAAGTCAACAGAACCCAGAAGAGAAGGGAGAGGTCTGGAAAGGCCCATATGTACATTGCAATGTGTCAGAAAAGCTAAGGACCAAGGATCCTTGACAGCCAGCCCCCAAATACCAGTCTTCTGGGAGAAAGCACTGCTTTTATAATACCTTGATTCTGGATTTTCCTATCTCAAAACCATGAGCCAATAAATTCTCAATGTTTACACCAAACTATTTCATGTTATTTGTTTTGGTATCCAGGAAACTAAAATGCTATGCAGAAATTACATCATGAATTCTTAGTTTAATAAAATATAATCAGTATTTGTAAATTTCTTCTGATTAGCTCAGGTAGCAAACACCTCAAGGCTAACCATTCACATCTAGCATATATATTATATTTTATGCCATGTTGTTCTTTTGTCATGAGCCTATAGTTAGAATTAATCATTTTTATTGACTTAGTATTTATTTATACTTGCCTACATTATTATTAATATATGCTCATTATGCTTTCTAGTATCTAAGACCTTCTATATATGATCATTTGCCTTCTTCATAAAGGAGATGCTTTAGAAGTTAATTTAATGAATGTGTTTTGAGGTAACCCCAGTTTTCATTTTCTCACAATGCATTTATTTTTTCTCAAATATCAAAAAACCATTTGCTGCAGATATAATTCCAGGTTTAAAATTTCCTTTCTCAAAGTCCTTTGAAGAGTTTTTCCCCTATTTTCTTCTGGCTTCTATTATTGATATTGTGAATTTTTTGTCCTTTTTATTGTTATTCATTTGCAGATGGTTTATGGGCTTTTTTTTATCTATTTGTTTTTTAAGATCATATATTTGTCTTTGGTGTTCTGCAGTTCCACTAAAATATTTTTAGATTTGGATTTCTATTTATTTCTCCTACAGGGTAATGTTGTGTTTCCTGAATTCAAGTCTTTCATCAATTCTGGAAAATTCTCATATCTCCAGATCTTGTTTCTCTCAGTTCTTCCCATTGTCTCTCTCTAGATCTCCAATTATAGCTATGTATATGTATTCGTATTTGTATATGTTTATGTATATGCATATGTATATGTATATCATGTTAGAACTTCTAACAATGTCCTCCTGTCATAGTTTTCCATATCTTTCTCTCTTTGTGCTGCAATATAACTTTGTCAGAGTTAAATTGCAGTATATTAATTCTCTCCTCAGCTAGTGTAATTAGTATTTAAATACCCACCAATATTATTTAATGTCAATCTATTTTTCAATTCTAGAAAATTTATTTTAATATCTTGTCAGATATTTTTGTTATTTTGCAGTCTTTTTTGATGTATTTGACCATTTTTCCCAATTTTATTGCCTTAAATACTGTATGCATATTTATTTTATGTTATGTTTTCTAGCTATCCCAATATATATTATACCAACTTTTTTTCTCGTTGTTTTTATTGCTTCTTGACCACGGTAGCTTGTTTCTTTGTGTATTTAGCATTCATTAATAATTGAATTCAGTTGCAAACTTTAACCTTTTGATGAAAATCCTGTTTTACTAGGTTAAGGATCTACAAAGAAGAATTGAGATTGATTCTGTTAGTATCAAGGGATGATAACAACCCAGACTTGAATTAATTTCTACTCTGAGATGTCCCTGATCCATTCAGATAGTATAAATTAATGAGGCAGACCTATACTTTTAATAATCAAGAGATACTATTTTAAACCTCCCTAGAGATATAGGAGAGACAGACAGATCTTTTTCTGATTCTCTTTTTGGTACATTTGTTTTTGTTATGTGGTTTTTGTTGCTGTTTTAACCAAGACTTTCTTTAGATATACCTTGCCTTATGCAAATCTTTCACGTTTAGGTGCTACTTGTGAGGACCCAAATGGTAGTTACTGATTTTCCATAAACTCGAGGTTCCTGATAACATTATTTGTCCTCAGCAAAATTGTAGTTCCCGTTTTCTTGCTATTTTGGTTTCAGCTCCCAGGGGTATGTGTGTGGTAGGTGTGGGTGTGCTAATATGAATATTCCTTTGGTACTGGAGAAGAAGCCTTGCTCTTTATATCAGGAAACATAGTTAACTTTATATCAATTAACTCTAGCTCATTAATTTTGATACTTAACATTCCATACATATTTTATGACCATTTAAATATGATGCACTTTGGTAAGTCATCTATTGTGAATGTATTCAAGTTGCTTTTTTCATATATTTTCTTTAGTTTTTGCTTTATAACAGTTGATACTATATCCTCTTGTGCATAGAAACTCATCTATTAGATATTCACTTTGAATTTCATCCTTATTCATTATATAGTGGTATAGTTTATTTTGTTTTGTGTTTTTTGTTTTGGATTTTATCTTGTCTCATATTAAGTTTGGGACTTCTGAATTATTTTAGACTTTCATTGTCTGTTACACATCTCCTATCCTTTTATTTTCAACCTCTGAGTCTATTTAAGTGAATCTCTTACACACTATACAGATGAGTATTTATAATGATCCAAATGGGAGTGTTTTCATTTTAATAACTGAATTGAGTACAATTATGCATGTTTTAAATCAGGATATGTTTAATTTTAGTTGTGTTCTCATATATAATTTCACTGTTTTTACAACTTTTGAAAAGTTTTACATATTTACTGACTCTTTCATTTGTTTACTGTTTTCTCTTTGTGTGAGTGTAAATATTTTCTGATATTTACCATGGGTGGAACCAAGTTTTGTGGGAGCTAAAGCTTACACAATTTGGGGGAAATACATCAAACACAGGCTAGAAAGTAATGAAACAAAATTAATTCAAAAACAAAATTAATTTAATGAAACATATTAATTAAATATGTTTAGACCTGGAAAAGGAATCACAACAATTGTAGAATGGTTTTGTGCAAGGCAGACCTTAAAGCTTGAGTTTCATTAACTTTGTAGTAAGTTTGCCAGAGTTTATTATTTATCTTTTAAATAACAGACTAAGTATTCTGTACCTTAGGTAGTATTTATTGGCTCTCTACTTTAAGCAGTGATGGAATTAATACATTGCATCTTCCATCCTCTTCTCTTTCCTTTTTTTCTACTACTTAATTTTAGTTCATTAAGTGACTTATCTCTGATTCTATAATTCCATTGTTTGATTAAAAAATTTATGCAATGTCTTGATTTTTAGCCATAAAAATGAGAAAATCAAGGACTAACTCTGCCCTTTTCTCTCCATTCTCTTACTGAACACTATTATTTATATCATTTTGATTTATCAGGCTTATGACATTGATATTCTTTTCTATAAGCATAATTCCTTGATTTATTTGTATTCAATTATGTTGATGGACTATTTACTGTTATTTTCTTTCATATCTTAAGATGACCACAGGTTATTCTCTAGCAGCAGCTACAAGATAGCTTCCTGAAAATAATGTTCTCTGAGTTCCTACGTGCTCAAAATGTGTTTCTGTTGCTTTTATTTGTGTACATAGACTGGTTTGTGTACATTTCTTTTCATAATATGTTTGTGGTATTATTCCACTATCTTCTGGCCTTGGATATTAGAGAAATGTGGGGTCAGTCTGGTTATTTCATCTTATAGAAGTCTTGATTTTATTTTTCCAGTCTGACCACAGACTCTTTACTCTTTAAAGTGAAAAAAGGGAGTTTATATTTTATATCTTACGATCAATGATTTTCTGTTAATTTGTCCTATGTCCACCTGTAGATTCACTGTTCTTCAATTCATTAAAAACTTTCTCAGTTGCATTTGTAGCATTTCCCCCTATATTTTTATTATTTTTATTTTTACTCAATTTATTTTTCTTTGGGGATAACAATTATGCATATTTCGGTCATTTTTGTTTGAATTACATATGTAACGTTTTTTCTATAATTTTATAATTTTTAATTTTCATCCTTCCTTTTCCTATGTTCTTTCTTTGGGCCCCTTTTTATTTACCTGACTTTGATTGATGTGAGGGTTTTCCTCCTGTACTACATATTTGTAGGCATTTCATACAGGCTAGAGCCAGGGCCAGGGAGAGCAGAAATTCCCACAGAAGTTTAGAGGTGGAGTTAAGAGATAATCAAAAACTGGACAGAGTGTGATATGTTTAGGGGGCAGAGACAAATAGCCTGACTGGAATGTAAGTAAAGTAAGTAGATAAGTCAAGGGTAGTGTGATTATCCTGAAATTCGGGCAGAGGCTTTTGGTCTAAGTATGGAAGGCAACAGAGGTCACTACAGGATGAATTGCTCAAGAGAGAGAGATTGAAAATAAGAAGATTAACTGTTGGTCCAGATGTGAAGCACTGAATCCAAGATGATGGTTGCTTTAGACAGAATGGCAAAGAATTTGTGGTTCTAAAGATACATCAAATGATAAGTGGGCAGCTTTGGTGATTTTCTTTCTTTCTTTCTTTCTTTCTTTTTTTTGAGATTTAGAACAAGGGAGATGTTTGCTTTAAAACTTTCTTTGAGATTTCTCCCACTAAAGAATAATAATGATGGCATTATTTATAGGTTTATAGCATTTGAGGAAATTAGTACATGATGGGTCCAATTAATACAAGTTGCAAGGAAGATGATGGCATATTCAAATGTTGAGCTGCCTGTGATTTTTGGACAAAGAATCTTCTCGCTTGATATACAGTTAAAATAAGCCAGCTCTTTTATTGGCAACTATGAGAATTTGTTTGAAATAGAAAATTCTAGCAAAAAGCCTGACTCCAGAAAATAGTGGACTAGAAGGGCAGAGAGCAGGCATTTTGTATTGCTTAATTTTATACATATAGATTATTTTCTTTCCAAATATGTTTGAAGTTTCATATGAGTCTCAGAGTTCCCAAAATCTTCTGAATAATAGCTAAATGTGAGCATTAGTCATCTCATTATTTGTTGCTATTTAATCAGTCAGGTGAATTGGAGTCCAATTTAATTTTAGTGTATTAACAATAATTTTTACTAATTATTATTACAATAGCCTTACTCGTATATTACTGAACAATTAAGAACATACATTAGCAAAATGAAGGAACTATTTTAAAACCCAACTTATTTTGCTAACTTGTTTAATTATTTGACAATAGCAGCATGAGTTCGAGTAATGGACGCACAAATAATTCCAGGAAATCACTTAATATTCAGAGGTCATCTTATTTAACATATTTCAGGTAATTTAGTGAAGAATCCTCTTCAGCACTTTGTGATTATCTTCAGTAAAACTACAGCAGCATAGTTTTTGAGAGTTAAAAATATTGCAGTTTTTTGTAATGTTTCACTACCTTGTCTCATAAGACTGCTGAGCTTATCGGTAAAAACAAATTTTAGAAGCAGCTCTTACCCTCTCTTTTCAACTATAAATTCCTCATAGAAAACATTTGTTAATTAATGTTCTTATATCAACTTTCTTCTAATGACTTGAACCTCTTAGTTCTAGGATTTTACTTTTACTTTGCACTCAGGCTTGAAAAAAAAAATCCTACAGGAAACAATTTGTGTTGCATTTAGACATTGCAATACACTCAACACATAATCTAAGATGGTTTCTCTAGTAATTGAAAAAAAAGGAATATGGTCCTCATGATGGATAGTTGGTGTCATTATGAACATAACTATTATTATTTTACATTTAAGGCAAAGTAGCTTTCTTCTGAAAAGTGAAAGGTTTTTAATAAAGTCATGTGTAATTTGCCACCATTATTGAAATAAGACCATGCTGGGATGCAAACACTGAAACCACCCACGGCTGTGGCTGGGCAGACCTCCTGATTCTACATATGTTAGTGTTTTTAAAAGTAAAAATGCCAATGCTTCCTTTGTCTCTTTCTAAAAATTTTAGATACATATTGTAAATTAGAGGACCACAATAAGGGATGGCAGAGATTCTTTGCTACAGTGCTAGACAAAGGAGAAACTAAGCAATTGAATGTATCTATGTATTTTCCATGTATTTTGCACCAAAAACCTCCACTTTTGTTTCTAACAGAATCATCCTTTGTGTTAGGGCAGGGCAAGTCAAAAAGGGCAATTCAAATATTAATGAATATATATATATTTTAAGATTATTCAACATATATTTTTATTTTGATGAGCATTTCATTTTGGAATAATTTTAGATTTACAAAAGACTTGCCAAGATAGTACATAGAGTTCTCAAGTACACCTCAGAGAATTTCTCCAATTAACATCTTATGTACATTTGACAAAATGAATACTGGCATTGGTATATTACTATGAACTTCTTAACTGTGCTCTGGATTTAATTTGGATTTTGCCAGATTTTGTCTTCCATAATGTCCTCTCTCTGTTCCAGAATCCAAGCCAGGGTACCACATTGCATTTATCTGTCAAGTCTTCCCAGTCTCTTCTGGGCTAGCATAATATCCCAATCTTTGTCTTTCATGAGCTTAATCTTGTGGACTGGCCAGATACCTGATGATGTTCCCCATTCTGACATTGTATGAGGTTTTTCTCATGATTAGATTAGAAATACATAAATATTTTAATATCACCGCTTCGTTCTTGTCACATCGTCATTCGGTAGCTACGATATTCACATGACATAAACTGATGATGTTAATCTTTTATCACTTGACTAAAGTAGTGTTTGCCAGTTTTCTCCACTAAAAGGTTACCATTTCCCCATTCCCTACTCCTTTCTTTGGAGGCAAGTCACTAAGTTCAGTCCATTCTCAGGGACGGGGGTGGGGAGGAATTAAACTACACCTCCTGCTTGGGAAAGTACCTATATATATATTATTAGAATTTTTCTGTAAGGAAGATTTGTCTTTCACCCTCTTTTTATTTATTTATCAAATCAGTTATTTATGTCAGTATGGAGTCATGTATATTTATTTTGTACTTTGTTTTATAATCCAACACTATATTCTTTATTTTATTGTCCAAATTGTTCCAGGTTTGGCCATTAGAGCTCTTTCAGGTTGGCTCCTCTGTCCTTTTAACATACCCCATATATATGTCCATATAGATAGATTTTTTTGGACAGCTTCCTTACTCTCTGATACTAGAAGATGGCCTAGGTTCATCTTGTATTATCCCTGCTTTAACCTTAGAATCAGCCATATCTGGTATCTTTTAGAAAAGAATGGTACGTAGAAACCCAGACTGGGTGCTTGGTATGCTTGTTGCTACTGGGATGTCATTGCTTAATGGCATAAGCAGCCAGGTAATATATGTATGTATAATTTCACATGAATACACATACATCTTAATTGTTTCTGTATCTATCCATCTATATAATATAAATGTAAATGTAAATATATATGTAAACATATAAAGGTAAATGTAAATAAACATGAGTTTAGACTAATATCTCCTATTCTATCCATTATCACAGGTTCACTCTAACCTGCCTTTCCTGTTTATCTGTAACTTCTCTCTCTGACAGTTCCTTTTGTCTTTAGACTTAAAATTTCCAGTCAAAATACCACTTTCCAAATTTAATTGAGTCAGTTCCTTTTTTCTCCCCATCCTCTTCCATGAGTCTATGCTATACATTTGTAATATGGTTAGAATCGTTTGTCACAGTCTGCATTACAAACTGGGATCCCTGATATTCTGGTTGATGTTCGCTTTCATTGGATATTTGTTTTGGGCTTGCACATATTAAAATTCACAAAGTACTCTGGGATGCAAAGTTCTATAGGTTATGTAAAATCCATATGGTAATGTAACCATCACATAGTATTGTATAGAACAGTTTTCTTTATCCTAAAAATTTCACTGTACAAACCATCTGTAGTCAAACACTCCCCACTTCCCCAACACTTGGCTACCAATAATCTGTTTTCTATCCCTATAATTTTTTCCTCTTTCAGAATGTCATGTAAATGGAATAATATAATAAGTAGCCTTTTAGATCTGGCTTCTTTTACTTAGTAAAATTAATTTAAGATTCATTCATGTTATTCCATGAACCAATAGCTTGCCTTTTTACCACTAAATAGTATTATATTGTATAGATACATATCATTTTAATATATATATGACATTTATTTTACTATAAATATAGAAAACATTTACTTTAAAGAATTGGATCACACAAATGTGGGGGTTGGCAAGTCTGAGATTGGGAATTCAGACCAGAGGCTGGCAGGCTGGAAATTCCAGTAGGTG
>JAQZBX010079664.1:0-13948 GCA_029593785.1 Cabassous unicinctus | reverse complement strand
AAATTACAGGGATTCCCATGTTCTCCACCTCCCACACCTCCCACAACATCCCACACCAACATCCTTCATCAGTGTGGCACATCACCCGCAATGGATATACATATCCTGGGGCCTTGCCACCAAGCATAGATCACATTTCACATTATAGACCACCCTCTCTCCCACACAGTTCTGTAGGCCATTTTGCACATAATCTTTATAAAGAATTTTGTGTTCTGACAGAGAAAGTGAAGACCTAACCCGTCATATAACTTCTTGTTGCTTTATGTGAGTAAGAAGTTGGACAGCAAATCTTATCACCAAATGTCATCTGCTTCTTCTGGAGAAAGGCCAATGAAACATTCATCTTTGTCACTGGGTGGCAGTGTGTCTGATAATGATATCTCTCTGGTGACTATAATTTTTAAGCTCTTATCTGTGAGTCCTGAGATTTCCCCTGCTGAAAGAACTGCATGTACTTTTCAATTTTTTTGCATGTACTTTTCTGAAGGATTTTCACCACAAGCAGATTTGCCTTTCATTTTTTGAGCACTCACTTCTAATTCTTTCTCCATTTCAATCTTCAATCATCCTCCTCTGCTGATCCAGTTTTTCTAGTTCCCTTCTTTACCTTTCTAAAGCTTCCTGTTGTTCACAACACTGCCTTTCTTCTTTCTGCCTTCCTTCTTTCAGATGCTGTTCCCATAGTTTGTCTTCTTCCCTCTGCTTTTCAATTGATCTATGTTTGGGTAGTGATATGGGACAGATCTGGGAGGCACGGTGGCTGTTGGGGAGTCCATGAGAGGCATGTCGCCAGCAGGGTGCAGTTTCCCTTCTTCATGCCCCATCAGCATGTCCCATGCACATTTAAAAGACTATTTTAGTTCCTCATTATCCTCAATATGTTGCCTATCCAGATTTGAAAATTCACTTTTTCCTTGAAGTTCAGTTTGCTTTTGGTAAAGACCTGCCAGCTGCTTCGAAGTTGCTGACAGGGATGGAGAGGCTGTGCTTAGACTCAGCAGGTGAATGTTGGGGCGTCCTGACATGGATGGGGGATGCCACAAGTGATCTGCCCAGACCTTCCAGATGCATTTCCCTATCAAAGTTTCTTTTTGCTTTAGAAGGGGAGTGAAGGAAAGGCGCCTAGAAGTCCCTCCGCCCGTTAGCGCTTCCAGTGCTTCGCTCCTTTCCTCTTTAAGGATGTTTACTTGAGGGTGCTCAGAGACAATTATGTTCTAGGCCAAAATACCTCTTTCTAGGTTGCTGGAGGTTTGTTTTTTAGAGCTCCTAACAAGTACAGGGGTGGCAGACTTTGTGCTAATAGTGGGCTCCCAGCTGTGTTCTGAATAACTCTTGGATGGTAACTTCTGAGGGCATTTTCCAGGTCCTCGGTCTCTTGCTCTGGCTCTTTTACTCATGCCTTAGTATTCACTGCAAACTCAAGGTCAGAATAGGGAGATCTACCCACCATCTCTGAATGGGGATAATGCATGGTCTTTGGTTTAACTGCGCCCGCCATCACTTTTTTCTGTTCAAAAGGATTCTTCAGGAATCACCACTTATATCATCATCATGAGGCACAAAATTGTCACTTATCAATCCACTGATGGAACCATCAAGAAGAGACTGCATGTTTATAGGGATACACTTCATTCTCTAGAGCTGTCTGGGTTTGTTTCAACTGCAGCTTCAAATATGGCAATGCACATATTTAACCTCATTACGCAATCTTCATAATGCAGTAACTGGACCTTCAGGCTCTGCAGAATGCTTAATTTCACTTTGCAGCTGTTTTTCCAGAACTTTTTTGTGGGTTTCAAATTCCTTATGCTCAAGAGCTATAGCAGTTTCTGTTTTCTTTAATTCTTTCTGAAAATCCACAAGCTCAGGGATGGCTGGGTTATGTGGTTCACTTCTACTCTCTTCCAATTTTTGTTTAAGCAATTTATTTTGTGCCTGGAGCTCCAGTTTCTCTTCTTTTAGTTGTGAATATTTATGTATTTCTTTAACGTTTTCATTCAGCAAATGGTTTTGTTCTGTTATTGCCAAAGACTGGACTTTGACAGACACTAACTCAAGCTCAAGTTCTTTCACGGAATTACATATTGTCTGAGTTCTTCCTTTTTTAAATTACCAACTGAGAACTCTTCTTGCAAATGCATAGCATTTTCTTTATTCTTTCTTTCATCTTCCATCAGTCTCATAGTTCTATTGATGTATTCTTCCTTTAGTTCAGGTTGATACTATACAAGTTCATTCTTGAGCTTTTGGTCAAAGATCTCCTCCAGACTCAGAATCTCTATGTTCAGCTCCTGCTTCCTAAGTGCATTAACCACACTTTTCAATTTTCTTTTTTGTAGCCTCTGGGCCAATTCAAAAGCTTCAATTCTTTGCTTCAAATCCACTTCTCTGATTCTTAGCAAATCTTTATCTTTTAGGAGCATCTGCCTTTCGGCATGAATTTCTTTTGTTTCAATCACCTGGTGCTTTTGAAGTCTCTCAAGGGTATTCTTTCCCTGACAAGTAATAGCTTCCAATTTTTCTAAGCAAGGTCTCTCAAATTCATTCTCTCAGACTTTTTTTGTCTTCCATTCTAATTTTTGCTATTTCAGTATCTTTAAAATATTCCAACTTCTGAGCCATTTCTGACCAAAGTTGTTTCTATTTCTTTCTTCTATTCATTTAACTTTCCTTCTAAAGATTCTAACTTACCATGCTAAGGATAAGCATATGCAAACAAATTATCAATAAGCTGAATCTTCTCAGCAAGAGTCTCTGCTAGGAAATGGTGAATTTATCTGAGTTTCCATATCACAACTCTATTTAGCCTGATGATAGTCTGCTAACTTTTAAAAAAACTGAATAAGGAGAGCTTTTTGGTTTCCTTTATCAAATTGTGAAACCAGTGATTTGTAGACACTGGATTTGGGGTTGCCTTTAATGAGTTGTAATAGATCTTGCATAGTATAGACCTCTTCTTTTGCCAAAGCACTTTCCAGAAAGAAAACAGAAAATGAAAACTAATAGCCACGTTTTTGTAAGTGATCTGCCACTACACAGTTGGAAGCGCCTAATAATAGGACACTCCTTCTACTGGAATGGATTGAGGTTGCAGTTCTCCACTCAAAACAAGGTGCATCAATTGATGAATCAGTTGGTTTCTGAGTTGGATCTTGAGTGTGTCCAGTTTACCCTGATCCTTAAATGTCTGGTATTGCTTTTTACACAGTTCATCTTGACTCAAAATATTAGATTTGGGGGCATGTTGGACTGAGCCATCAGGTGTCAGCCTCTGCTTGTAATGGACTTTTATAGAGAAAATTACAAAACATTACTAAAAGAAATGAAAAAAGACCTAAATAAATGAGAGGATTACAGTGTTCATAGATTGGAATACTAAACATTTGTAAGATGTCACTTCTACCCAAATACATTTTATTAGAGAAAAAATAGTGCTCATTGGAATTTGGAGACCAATGATTGCATGTTTAAAGTTTATTGGGACGCTCTCCCAATGGAGGGGGTCTGAAGTATAGACTTCGGCCCATCTCTGGCAGAGGCAGTCATGAATTTACACAGTACATCTATAGGAGGGAAAATCTTAGTCAGTGGGAGGAGTTGGGGCTTGGATAAGAACCAAGGGCCAATAGGGAACTGTAGAGATGAATTTTTCCCTTGTACAGTTAGGGGATGGTGGGCTAAGGTTAGTGAATTCTAGGGATGTGAGAGGGTTTGGTTGTGCCATGTGGCTCCTTTGTCTATTCTTGTGAGGAAATGAGCTGTATCTGAGCATGTAGGCTATGGCTTGTTCAACCAATCACATAGGCTCTGAATGGGGGGCTGCTCTATGTTACAGGAATGCAACTTACTGTTTCTTTACCATCGTTAACCTTGTGATCAGTTAATCATTACAAACCTTGTAAGGGAAAAACCTCTAACATTCCTTTTGGGTTATAAATAAATAAATAAATAAATATATGGTAAGGGACCTAAGTAGGAGTGTAAGGTGCTGTGCTGGATGGAAGGGTTAGGGGGTTTGCGCGTTGACTCCATCTGACTACTTCCTGCTGTCAAAGGGCAGTGAGGAGTTCCCTTCCATCCTACCCCCTGGGTTATTTTTTTTAATAATAATTTTTGAAAAAAGATACTTATATATATAAATGTTACACAAATTATAGGGATTCCCATATGCCCCACTCCCCACACCTCCCACACCCTCCCACATAAATACCCTTCATTAGCGTGGCACATTCATTGCAATTGATAAACGCCTCTTGAGACTTTGCCATTAAGCATGAACCATAGTTCACATTGTAGTCTACACTCTCTCCCATACAGTTCTGCATGTTATGTGATGTATAAAATGACCTATATCTGTCATTGCAGTGTCATTCAGGATGATTCACAAGTCCTGAAAAAGCCCCCATATTTTTCCCTCTCCCTCTCCCTGCCCCCAGAGCCTCCAGTGGCCACTGGCTACACATCAATGTTGTAATTTCTTCCATTGCTAGGATCACACTATGTCTATAGTGGAATATCAGTAAGTCTACTCTAATCCATAGTTCTTTCCCCAATCCTGAGGATCCTGGGATGGTGATGTCCACTCCACCTCTAATTGTGAGGGTCTTATATTCCATGGGGAAGATGGATAGGACTATCTTGCTTGCAGTTGCAGACTCTCTCTGTTCCTTGGGATGGTCGTTGTCCATCATCATCTCCTTGTTAGTTGTCCTGGGCGAGTCCAATGAGCTGTAGAGTAGGTATTGCAACTCTGAAGAGGTTGGCATTGGCATTCACACAGCAGAAAGATGCTGCTCTCATATTCTGAGCTGTTGATTGTACTATTTGGTTATGAGTTAGACAAGGAGTTGTAAGAGACAAGTATCAAAGAGAAGGAGCAGTAATAATATCAGTAGTGTTGTTATGAGGGGTAAAAGCATTGATTTCAGTGGTGAGGAGAAATAAGAAAGAAATGAGGATAGACATGATTGATTTCTGTAGCTGTTATTTCATACCCTCTGGATGACTTTAATGTTTTATCTTAAATTTTGAGATTTTCTTCTATTTGTCCAATTCTTTAAATATAGAAGCAACAGGTTTTATTTGTGATTGCACAGGTGCCACCTGAAACAACAATGAAGATATCCAATACTCTCCTATTTTATATGATAACTGAGGCTAAGTTATTAATTTCTAGTTGTTGAATGTTTATGGCCTATATAGTTGTATTCCAGGATAACTATAATTGGAGGGAGAAATGTAGGATTGCTCTTTTAAACATTGGAATACCTGCAAATCATAACAGACTGCAGATGATGGTGTGTCCTATGCAAGGTTTTTCTAGGATTGGATTGCTATGGGTGTGATATCCAAATTCTGGGTTTCCTAAGAAATGTTTCTTTTTGTATTCACTTGGTTGTGGAGCTTGAAGGAAGTTTGAAGAAAAGAAGCAGGATGACATATTTGTCCAGAGGAGGCCATATTGTGGGGTTTCAGGATTGTGGTATTTGGGATGATAATGACTATTGTGTAACTTTCTGTCCATACTACAGGAAGTATCAGATAGGCCTTATTACCACACAGAAAATAGAAACTCATGCCAGCCAGTGTTAATGATGCCAAGGGTTTGGAGGGAATGAAAATAAGAATGTGGGCAGTTGGGGAAATGGAATATTTGGGTTCTATCATAAACTACATTAATACATAAGGGTGAATAGTAGGGTTTGGAAGTATCAGATGTTATTTTGGTTTGACAGAGGATATTTCAAAAGAGAAACTTAAAGAAGTTTTTTGGGTTTTTTTTCTAGGTTTTAGTCTGGCTAGGTTTTATACTTGTTCAGATTGTGTTCCTAAGCTAAATAGTTTGGTACATTTCCTAGGAGACCTGCAGCATGGAGTTTGTTGATAGTGGGTTTTAGGCCTTTTTGGTCACTAATGTAAAGGGGATACTGAAGAATGTTTGTGAAAGAGGAAGGTTTCTTTAAGGTTATTCTAACAGGGGTGTGGTGTGTTGTGACTGAAAGGGAACTAGTTTCCCAGACCTGTGGATGTACTTCTGTCTGCAATATAGGAAGGATATCAGAAGGAAGTGGGGAAGGTATGTGTATGGTGGACAAAAAGAGAAGGAAGTTGGTTTGAGAGGATGGGAGAGTAAAGGAGATGGAGGAGTGGAGTTTGGACAATATGTCATGGCCTAGAAGAGGTGAAGGGCAAGTAGGGATTACAAGGAGCTGATGAAAAACTGTCAAATTTTCTAATGAACATATAACTGATTAGGTGATTAAAGTAGAAGAGGAGATGTTGTTAACCCCCACAAATGAGACTGAGGAAGTGAATAAAGGTTCTAAATATTTTAGGAGGACTCAATATGTGGCCTCTGTGTTAATTAAAAAGGAGATTGGCTTACCTCCAACCTTGATGTTAACCCTCGGTTTGGCCTTACTGAAGGAGATGTGGGGTTGTTTTGACGAGGGACCCGTCATTTGTCTGTTGTCAACCTGAGGAGGTCTGGAAAGGATGATTCCAGCTCCAGGTCGATAGGATGTGCTGTAAGAACTTTCCTGGAAACAGAGTTTTCAGGAAAGTTAGACTTCTAATGATCTTTAGGACAACATACCATGCAAGGCTCCAGTGGAGGCCTGGGATCAAGGCAGGAATGTGTTTAGTGCCCTCCCTTTCTGCACTTAAAAGAAAGTCCTGGAGGTGGCTGAAGAGAATAACTGAGATTAGGTTTCCAAGAATCAGACCCGAGGGCAGCAGCTAGGAGGAAGGCTTTAGCCTGATCTCATTTGTGGTTTTCTAATTTGACTTCCTCTTCTCTGTTGTTAAAGTCCTTAAAAGCTGTTTTAATCAGGTCTTTCTGAGGGGTTTGAGCGCTATCCTCTAATTTTTGTAATTTCTTCCAGATATCTAGATAAGATTGAGTGATAAAGTGGATATGTAGGTATAGTCACCCAGATTCTGATTCAGGGACCAAGTTAATGTATTTGAGGAGACACTCTTTTAGTCTATTTATAAAAGTGGCTGGATTTTCATCATGTTTCTGTGAAATTTCTTTAATCTTATCGTAATTAACTGCTATAAGATCAGCCTCTTTCATGACTTCTATTATATAGGTTAAAAATTGGGCCATGTGGGAAGGGGAGCAGACTCTGGCTCATTGTCTCAGGGTGGATTAGTGGTTGGAACTGCGGTAGGGCCTGATGGATATTTATTGGGGTTTTGAATGTGCATGGAAACAGCAAAAGAGGTAGCAGATGCTCAAATGTGATTTTTATCTTCAGGTGTACTTGAAGAGGTAAAGATAACATATGTGTTCTAATATGTGATCTCATAAGTGGGTGAGGTGTTGGAATGCTTTGATGTATGTGACAGGATTTTCAGAGAATGAGCCTAACTCGTTTTTTATCTGACAAACCTGAGAGTGAGAAAGGAACATGCACTCTGACTATCCCTTCAGCTCCTGCTAGTTCTCAGAGGTAGGAGAGGAGCTGGCATCTGTGTGGAGTCAGGAGCCTGTGTGCTGGTGGAAGTGGAGGGCTGTGGCACAGAAGGAGGGGGAGTTTGTCCCTGCAAGTGGGTATAAGGAGGAGAGAAGGGAGGGGTAGAAGACAGTGGTGATGAAGGTGGGGAGGAAGAAGGGGTGGAGGGTGAGTCCAGCAATAATGCTGGACGATTATATAGAGAAGGTGCAAAAGGGGTATGATCTAAAGGATCAGAGTCAGAGTGTTCCAAAGCTTTAAGGGATTGAAATGATGAGGAGGAAGGTTTCTGAGGAGGTTTTTGGTGCAAAAGAAGAATTTGGTGGGAAGAACAGGATTGGCAGAGGGAGGGAATGAAGGAAAAGGAATGCCTGAATATAAGAGATCTCTGACTATTTGCCATTGTGCTGGATAAAGTTCTCTAAGTTTCAGAGAACTTGGAAATCAAAAGTGCTGTTTTCCAGCCACTGACTTTCATTGTTCAATTTGTATTGCAGCCACACAGAGGATGCGTTTAGGTCTGATGTTTTCTTCTGGGAATAGAGTTCTAAGGTTATGAAGGAGACAGCCTAGAGGTGTGTTTATTTGCGGGGGGCGGGGTGCAAAATTGAATTACTCAGTTTAGGTGACTTGGGTGAAACTAAGGATCTCTAGGACAGGGGAGATTTCTGAGTGAGACAGGCATCCCTGAATCAGTCAGAAATATTCAAGGAAACAAGAAACCATGCTTGGAGCCAAGGGGTTTCTTCCCACAAGGTTGCAGGCTGTTCACCTGCCATGGCCCTCAGAGACAGTGAGAATCACTGACCTAGCACTAGGATTTTCAGCAGGTTGCCCTGAACAAGGGAAAATGAGAGAGAGAGAGCAGGATCCTCCAGCAGAGAAATCCTTAACTCACCCAGCTGAGATTTGATATCTGTTGTTGGATGGTGTTTCAGCTGGGCAGTTTGATGTAATTATGAATTCCAAAAATATAATTGGATCATGCTTGTAAACTGATCTGCTAATTTGGGCATGACAAAGTTTTGATTAGCACATAGACTGGGCCACGTCAGTAGGGCATTGAGCCCCACCCCTTGGTGGGTGGGGAATCAAATATAAAAGGCATGGCAAGAACAGAGTTGAAGTGGTTTTTGAGAAGCAGTTTTGATGTTGGAAAGAAGGCCCCAGGAGAAGAGAAGCGAGCCATTTGCCTGATCATCTACAGCTGACCTTGTGGAGGAAACAGGAGCTAAGTCCAGAGAGAAATGCAGCCTTGGGAAGAGAGGAACCCAAGAAGCCTGAACCCTGGCAAACATCGGCAACTGTCTTGCTCCAACATGTGGCAATGTACTTTGGTGAGAGAAGAAACTTAATGCTTTATGGCCTGGTATCTGTGGATTTCTACCCTAAATAAATACCCTTCATAGAGACCAACCCATTTTTAGTATTTCACATTAGCACCCCTTTGGCTGACTAATACAGATGGACATTTGGTGGTGGCAGGGGAGATTCCTCACCAACCAATCATTCTCAGTGTGAATCCAGTCCAAGATTTTGGCATCAAATGTTGGAAAAAAGTGGCATTCACTGGGATGCAGAGATTGATGATTGCAGGTGGAAAGTTTATTGGGAAGCTCTCCCAATGGAGGAGGTCTGAAGAGTAGACTTCAGCCCACCCCTGGCAGAGGCAGTCGTGAATTTATACAGTACATCTATAGGAGAGAAAATGCTTAAACAGTGAGAGGGGGTCGGGCCTTGGGTAATACCTGAGGACCAATAAGAAACTGTAGAGGTGATTTTTTTTCTGTATGGCTGGGGGTGGTGGGCTAGGGGTAGTGAATTCTAAAGATGTGGGAGGGGTTCGTGGTAGCATGTGGCTCCTTTGTCTATTCTTGTGAGGAAATGAGCTGAACCTGAGCATGTAGGCTATGGCTTGTTCAACCAATCACGTAGGCTCTGGATAGGCTGCTCTATGCTACAGGAATGCAAGTTACTGTTTGTTAACCATTGTAAACCTTGTGATCAGTTAATCATTATAAACCTTGTAAGGGAGAAACCGCTAACACATTTATAGATTCAATGCAATCCCAATCAAACTTCCAAAAAGCCTTCTTTGCAGAAATGGAAAAGTCAATCTTCAAATTAATATGGAAGGGCAAGGGAACCCAAATAGACAGAGCCATCTTGGAAAAGAAGAATGAAGTGATATGACTCACAATTTCCAGTCTTAAAACTTATTACATACCCACAGTCATGAAAACAGCATGGTATTGACACAAAGACAGACATGTAGAACTATGTAATTGAATTAAGATTTCAGAAATAAACCCTCAAATATAACTTATTTTATCACACTTGTCAAAACCACTCAGTTGGAAAAGAATAGTCTTTTCCACAAATACTGTTTGGAAAATTGGATGTCCATATGTAAAGAATGAGGGTGGCCTCCTAATTCAAAACCTATACAAAATCAATCCAAAATTTATCAAAGACCTAAATATAAAAAGCAGAACGATAAAACTGTAAAAGAAAATTTAGTGAAGCTTCTTCAGGACCTAGTTTTAGGCAATGGTTTTGTACACATTACACTCAAAGTCTGAGCAAAAAAGAAAAAGCAGATAAATGGGACCTAATAAACATTAAAAGCTACTGGGTATCAAAGGACTTTATCATTAGGGTTAGAAGAAAATTTACCTAATGGAAGAATACATTTGAAAACTACATACTGATAAGGAATAAATATGCAGAATATATAAAGTAATATTTCAACTCAACAAAAAGACAAACAACCCAATTAAAGAATGGACCAAAGAATTGTAAAGATAACTCTACAAAGATCATCCCCAAATCCTCAAGGTTAAAGAATGAGCAAACATTGGGGGACAATGAAACCATGGAATAAAGTAGATCTTATTGTTGTAGTAACAGAAGACTTGTAATATTGATATAAAGATAGTGGCTACCAGAGGTTCTGAGGGGAGGGTGAGGGAAGAATAGGTAGAACATTGGGCATTTTTAGATCAATGGAATTGTTCTGCATGATATTGCAAAGACAGATACAGGTTATTATACATTTTGTCAAAACTTAATATTGTAAGTGCAAAGTGTAAACCATAATGTAAATGTTTACATATTGCCTCATCAATTTTAATAAATTATCACACTAATGGAAGATCTTAATAACAAGGGAAAATGTGGGAGGGGAGGCGTGGGGTATATGGAAATCCCCTATATTTTGATGTAACTTTTATGTAATCTAAAAATTCTTTAAAAATAAAGATAAATATATTTTTAAAAAGACGATGCATAAATGGTCAAATAGCAGATGAAAAGCTCTTCAACATCATTAGCCATTAGGGAATGCAAATCAAAACCACAATGAGATAATTTTTCACATCCATTAGAATGGCTACTATTTTAAAAATGGAAAATTACAAGTATTGGAGAGGATGTGAAGAAATAGGTACACATTCATTGTTGATGGAAATATAAAATGGTGCAGCTGCTGAGGAAGACACTTTGGCAGTTCTTCAAAAAGTTAAGTATAGCATTACTATATGACCCAAGAATCACAAATACAGGCATAGAACCAAAGAGAAGAGATAGCAAGTACTCCAGGAGATATTTGCATGCCAATGTTCATAGTGGCATTATTCACAATTGCCAAAACATGGAAGCAGCCCAAGTGTTCATCAACCAATGAATGGAAAAGCAAAATGTGGTATATATAATCAACAGAATATTATTCAGCCATAAAAGGAATAAAGTTCTAAAAGTATACAACAAGATAAGTGAAGCTTGAATCCATCATGTTGAGTGAAATAAGCAAAACTGAAAAGGGCAAATATTTTATGAACTCACTTCATAATATAGTAATATATCAATAAGCAAATTCATGAAGTCAGAAACTACAATATAGGTTGCCAAGAGCCATCATGCTGGTAGAGAATCATGTGTTAATGATTAAATTATACAGATTTTCTTTTAAGAGTTATGGAAATTTTTGTTAATGGATGGTGATGACTGTAACACAACATCATATATGTATTTAATAATACTGAATATATTTAAATTTTTAAAAAGGAAAATTTTAGTTGTATATAAGTTATTAGAAAATCATTTTTAAAAAGGAAACAACATAGGAACTGTACAACATAATAAGGGTACCCTATTTTAACCATTAAATATAGTTAATAGTGCAATTATAATAATATTAGTTCATCACTTGTAACAAATATATCACACTAATATAAGGTGTTAGTAGAGGGCTATATGAGAACTCTATTTTCTGCATGATTTTTCTGTAAATGTACAAGTATTCTAATAAAATATATATTCTAATGACACATATTAAACCATCAGAAATAACAATATAGAAAAATGATGTGATTTGAATATGTCCTATTGTTCTTCTTAAAGGACATAATTGAGAGTTCAGGGACAATGATCGACAGGAAATGATCATCCATGTTTACCAATATCTTACAACTACATTCAAATCCATTATGCTAGGATACTTTTAGCAACATATTATGGGAAAAATATATATCTTTATGTATCATCCTCCAAAATTTGAACTGCTATAATTTTCCTAAGCTAGGTTGACTAAATTCTTTTGAGTAGATTAATTGAATACCACAAATCAACATTTCCCAACAAATAATGATGCCATTACAAGTGTGATTGAATTAAATGTGTCTATGAAAGACCCAAATATCACTTGTAGAAAAGTTAGACAGTGAATTCATATTTGCAATGAAATGAAAATATTTGACAAGTAGATTTCATTGAATGGGCCAGGTTGCAGCATGTCTGAGAAGAAAGGGTGGCGAGAAATCAGAGGAATACCTGAAATCAGCATTCCCCTTTGCATAATTAAGTGTAGCCAATATAAAGTGCCAGAGATCACTGTGTGGTTTCCAGCAGAGTGCATGCTTTGCCAAAAGCAGATGTGTTAATTCTGAAACCCCAATTTTATTCCCAAACCATCCAAAACTCTCAATTGTTCAGAACCTTCATACCTTCACAAAATGACCAAACCTTGAAAATCCCAGTCAGCTTTCCAATTATAAATAATTTCCTAGTTTCTGCTCTGTAGGTGACCTGCTAATTTTCTTGGCAGAGAATATTTTACTTCAAAAATGAAGACCAAGACCTTGTCTTTCACTAGGATTATTATCACTTCCTTATTTTTAAGTCTTTAGAATCAGTGGCAGGTTACTTAAAAAGCATTTACACTTCCTGTCAAAAAACACCTACCTAGAACCTTCTATAGTGATCCTGTGACATCCTTGTTCCTGAGGCTCTAGATGAGTGGGTTGAACATAGGAGTGAGAATGGGTAGTAGGCAGAGATAGGCTTGTCCTGCTCAGGAGTGTGGTAAGAGTGAGGCAGCACGTAAGTGTATATGGCAGACAACTACCATGTGTGAGGAACCATTGGCCACTGACTTCCACCTCCCCTCCAACTTACTCATTCTGTAAACAGTGATGACAATCTTTGTGTAAGAGGCAGAAATGACAGAGCAAGGGATAAGAAGCATCATAATGCAGTAGACATACATGTTCATTTCATTTGCTTATATATCTTTACAGGAGAGCCCAGAAGGACTGGGACCTCACATCAAATGTGGTTGATTTCCCAAAAAGCTAGGAAAGGGAAATGAATAATGACTTGGGAGGGAGCAAGAATCCATCTATGGACATTCCCGTCAGGCTGCCACCACTGTCAACATGCAGACCTTGAAGCTCATGAGGATAGAGTATTGTAGAAGCTTGCAGATGGTCATGTAGCAGTCATAGGACATATGTCCTAGGAGGAAGAACTCAACCCCTGTCAATGCCAAGTAGGAGAAGTTCTGGAAAGTGAACACTTGAAAGGATTTAGCCATTTGGCCAACCCACTGGTTGACCAGCATCGTAGGCACAATGGTAGAAATGTCCAGGACATTAATGAGGCAAAACTGGTGAGTAGGAAATACATGGGGATCTAAGACCCCTCTAAATTAGAAACAGAGTGGCCATCACCATTCCAAAATCTTCAGGACTAGGGAATGAACAATGGACTAAATTAGATTTATTATTATTCTATTATAGACATTATTATTCTAACAATGGAAGAACTTTTATCATTGATAAAAGGCATTGGCCAACAGAGGTTCTGAGGGGAGAGAGAGGGAAGAATAGATATAATAAGGGGGCATTTTTGGGACATTGGAATTGTCCTTATGACATTGCAATGATGGATACAGACCATTATACATTTTGTCAAAACCTATAAAATCATGTGGGGCAGAGTGTAAACTATAATTTAAACTATAGTCCACACTTAGTAACAATGCTTCAATATGTTTTTATCAATTGTAACAAATGTACCACACTAATGAAGGATGTTGTTAATGTGGAAAAATGTGGGATGGAAGAGGGTGGCACATATGAGAGAATCCCCTATATTTTTTTCTGTAATATTTGTGTAATCTAAAGCTTCTTTGAAAATATAAAATA
>JAQZBX010079663.1:0-13948 GCA_029593785.1 Cabassous unicinctus | reverse complement strand
GTCTTTTAAAAATGAGAGTCAGATTAAGACATCCCCAAATAAACAAAGTCTCAGGGTGTTCGTCACACCTAAATCTGCCCTACAAACTACACTAAACTGAGTTATTGAGACTTAAAGGAAAGGGCAGTAGACAGTATACCAAAGTAGCATAAAGAGGAAAACACCTCTGGTAAAGGTAACCAGATGGGTACTTATTAATGAGAGTATTGTTCTATTCTATTTTCTGGTCTCATAACTCCACTTTTTTCTTCTCATAGGTTCTAAAATGCAAATGCATAAAAAGTAATGATAAATCCATTGTTTTGAGAAAAAAAGGTTAATCTTATCATTTTTGGTGTCAGTAGTTTTCCAGCTTGTGCCAGAGTCTAGTGTCTCTCTCTCTCTCTCTCTCTCTCTCTCTCTCTCTCTCCCTCTCTCTCTCTCTCTCTCTTTCTCTCTCTCTCTCTCTCTTTCTCCCTCAATCGTTTAATTCATTCCCCTATTGTCCACCTTCCACATAGTCCTGCTGTCAGGGAACTATCTTTACCTTAAAATTAAAAATAAAACAGGCAAGAGAGACATATACAAAGGTGATTGCACTAATATCCTGCTGAATTAAAGCTTTCCTGTACTGTTATGCTGTGAATATTTCCACAAGTAAACAAAATTCTCTCTTGGTTGTCATTCCTGACTATCCACATACAGTACAACTTTAATTTTTGTATGAAGATGAACTTGTAGTATCAAGCCATTTACTTTGCATACTGGTTCTTAAAAATGTTGTTAATTTGCAAATATTTTTCTAATTTCAACTCTAGGTAGCTTAGATGTGTGCTGAAGACACGTAAACATTTCTGTGATTTAATCCTGGACATATAATTACTTGGTTGAGCAAAGGTTCATGCATTGGTATTATAATCCTATAATGCCCTTTTTACTGTTTTAAGCACTATGTGATTTAAGCATGTCAGTTTTTCTTTAAGGAAGCTATTTAATCTTCTACCACCTAGGGCTGCTTCAAAAATAATATTTTCATTTAGAAATTACCTTTTCTGTGAACAGCATGCTTTTACTTTTTTATTTATGCCAAGGCTATGACTTAAGGGCTGAATATTCCTCAGTAGCCACAAAGATGAGCAGAGTTGGGTACCTTTGCACCACTTAAATATTATAGAGGTGTTTTCAGCAGTGCAATGTATGTTTTTTCATCACCCATACCTCCGAACAGCAGAGAATCTGGACTTAGTGAAGTAATTCAAGAAGAGCCAGAAGGGATTTATAGGTACCAGAAGGAGTTTGCAGAGTTAAATAAAGGTGAATGGATCAATGAACTTATTAATTCATTCATTTATTGAACTTAATATTTACTGATTATCATTTTTAAAGCACTAGAATAAATTCTTTGGTGTTGTGGGTAAAAATTAATGAATTAAAATCCTAGCCTCAAGATTCTTAAATACCAATAAGTAGCATGTACAAAAATAGGGAGGCATAATTTTAGGATCTGTTTTATAATTTCTAAGAAGGTACATTACGGTTGATTTACCATATGATGAATTTGGTCCAGACATCTCAGAAAGAGCCAGAAGGAACATACCTGATGTGTCATAGCAGATATGGGAGGATTAGAAGCAATAGGATGGGTAAGAATGGAAGAGCTACAGATCTTGTACGAAACACATCAAAAAACTTGTCACCACTAAAGTTTGGAGAAAACCTAGAACAGAACATAAAAGGAATTCCAGCCAAGCAGGTGGTAGTTATTAGTGATCTGGCAAAAGGTAATAAGAGGATTTAAAGAAAATAGTTATTATTAAATAAATATAGCTGAAGTCAACAATGAGTCCAGAAACATGGCAACTTGAAAAGCAAAGGCCAGGAGCTATTCAGATGTCCAAATAGGCAGGAAGATATCTTTCGGCAGAAAACAAAGTCTCAGATACAAGTTAGGGGTCCAGGAGGACACAAACTTCTAGGTACAGAGATTGGTTTGAACAAGGCAAGACTGCAATCCTATAAAGAACTAGGGTCTAATCATTATACATACTGAAATGCAAAAGGATAAAAAAGGGTAAAGACATTATGGTAAAAACAAAGGTGAATCTGAATCACTGTATGGTGAAAGGCCATAAGGATATACAGATGAAGATAATTAATGATAAGCTATGTGGGTGAAAAATAGAGCTAAATATCCTCTCCTCTGGTACATGACTAAGGATGGCATAAGATCCAAATCCTGGGATGAAATTGAATTTCCTTATGAGAATCTAAGCACCTTGAGGAATATATAAACCATGAACCAAAGTGGTTACATCAGAGAGAATCTGTAAAAGAAAATATGAATATTGCCTATCTAACATTTATTATCCTTCCCTCTACCCTTTTTCCAGTCCTAACAGAATCTCAATTTTGATTGAGGTCTACTCCTCCACTGTGTGTCTCAGGGAAGTTCAACCCATTCTCAGCTTTAAGAATAAATCCAAATAAATTGAAATCTGGTATTGGATAGAAATATCATAAAGACTGTTACAGGTCCAAGGGTGGGCACATGATCTAAGTTAGCCCAGTCATATTAGAGGAAGGACTTATATGCCATGCCTGGAGGATATGTTTTTCTTTTTGTCATGATCAAGGAAACATGATCAATGGCATCTAACTAGTGGTTACAAAAAGAACTAGCCTTAGGATGAATCAAATGTGCAATATGGCAGAATGGAAAGAAAGAAAAAAAGATGGCTGCTTAGTAACATCATCGAAATATGAAGCATAGAATCACCCGATCTCTGGACTTGTAGACATGGGAGATAATGAATATCTTTATTGCTTATGCCAGTTTTCTTTTACATCATATATCCTTACTCTTTAATCTCATTCATGGTAGGTTTTCCATTCTTGCAGCCAAATGCATATCACTAGAATGACTATCAATGTTCATTGGCTATCTTGGTGCTCAATAGTAAATGCAAAAATGTACATTATTCATAGCCCCTTCTTGATTTTAAGGTTTCTCTTCCTCTCCAACATTATTATTCTCACCCTGTTTGGTCAACTGGTAAGTTTCTGAAATTGTGCTCCTCAGATTTTTTAACAATTTTTCCTCCTTTAGACTCACCAATGCACATGTCTTCTAGGATAACACAGGTAATGAAAATATGTGACATATGCCAAGTGCAAGAGGTCATATTTGTCAAATCTCAAGTTGAATTCAGTAGGCAACAAATCACACTTTTTAAATGAAAATGGAATGGAATGGAATGGAATGGAATGGAATGGAATGGAATGGAATGGGATGGAATGGAATGGAATAGGGTAGAATAGAGTAGAATAGGGTATAATGAAAATTTATACCCTATTCTATAGCATATTCCATGAATATAATAAAGGTAAGTACTGTTTTGTGTGTATGTGTGTTGTGAGTTTGTAGATTGGGTTGCAATGCAAAATATGTTTTTTTTTAATGTGGAAAGCTTTCAAAACTTGAAAAAATAATGAAGCATGTAATAAATACATGAGACACCTAAAGTCATTAAGATTTAAAACAAAATAAATAAAACACCGCTCTGATACACACACACACACAACACACATCCTCAAGTATAATATATTTTTTAGTAGAAGATGATCAATAATGGGCATTTTGGAATTCAATTACTTATATTGGATTTACCAGTACTTATTAAATTTCCAGTACATCCTGAATTTAGTGAGGTGATTAGACCCGTATTACTAGTTGTTCTTCATTTTTTGGTCCATTTCTCATATCTCCCTTTAATGTTTTTTGCAAAATCTTGTCACCAGCTTATAACTTGTTAATGCTCTGTTACAATGTTGCCATGTGAGACATGAAATATCAGAATATATTTCACTACATTAAAGGTAACATAGACATCAAAAAAGTAAGCTATGTTCAATGTAATATTATGTACCAAAATCTCCTGATCTACCAAATTATTTTCTTTCACTGCTTTTTTGTCCACAAGTAACTTACAGATACTTATTTTTCCTTTAAAGGCAAGCAATGTACATTCAAAATATATATCAGAATTTTCTTTCATTACCATAAAATCTCTGATCTTCCAAATGAAGTTCTCATAAGCATTATAACTGATGAATTTTATTAGCTATAGAGTTTTTAATTATATATACATAATATCTGATAAAACAAAAATCAATTCATGCTATAAGATTTTAAAAACTACAGTTTCTGAATATGCTCCCATATTAAATGAGAGGACATTTGTAATCTAGAAAGGAAATACAATTCTTTTACCTTTGTTTTATTTTTCTAACTTTTTATTTTGAAATACTTTCAAACTTGCAAGACAGTGATAACAAAAATACAAACCCCATACAGAGAACTCCAACATAACACTTCTGCCCCAGATCCACCAATTTAACTTTTTACCATATTTGCCATATCATCTGATCTATCTATCAATCTATTTGTTTATTTATTTGTCAGTCCATTTTCTGAGCACTTAGATGTAGGTTGCATACATTATACTCCTTGAATATTTAACTGTGTCAGGCACATTTCTTAAGAACAAGTGGATTTTCTTTTATCTAACCACCTTAAGTACAGTTATCAAGTTCAAGAAATTTAATATTGATGTAAACCTTACAGCCTATATTCCATTTTTTTTTCCATTATTGCTGCATTATGTTCCAATAATGTCCCTTTGAGTCTTTTCTCCTTCCTGGCTAGATCCCATCCAGGGTCATGCATTGCATTTAATTGCTATTGTCCGTTTAGCTGCTCTTTCTTTTTTTTTTAATTGTGGGGAAATATGTATAATATAAACTTTCCCATTTCAACCACCCTAACCATATCATTCAGTGAGATTAATCACATTCATGATACTGCAATACCCTCGCCATCTTCCACTACTAAAACTCCCCATTTATGATTTCTAATGCTTTATTATACATCTCCTTTGTCTAAGCTATCACTTCCTGTTTCATTTTACGTTTAGAAACCTTTTGTTGAAAGCAGGACATTTTGATATTTTAATGTTTTATCACTGGAATATAGACTTTGTTTGTTCTTTAATCTTGTATACAGCTAGTGTTAGGAAAAAGTTTTCCTTGAATGCCAGGAGCTAACAAAAAAAAAAAAAAAAAAAAAAAAAAGGAAGAAAAAGTAAACACCTCTCCTGGTCTTTGCAGATTGACCTGTACAATAACTCTCCTTCAGGGCTTATCCATACAGCGCATGTATAGAATATTTTCAGGCCAAAGTGTAGAGGTCCCTGATCCTTTCTGTGCTTGTATCTTGTCTCAGGCATGTGTGTGTGGCCCTAGGAATTCCTCCATTTACATGGTTACAAATGTCCCATCTTCCCTATGAAACAATTTTTTCAAAATCATGGGCACTGCATTTTATGTCCCACAGCCAGAAATCCCTTGCCTCAGGCAGCATGGCTTGGGGCCATGGATTGACTGCTTTCATACAGCATTCCGTAGGAGAGCACAGTGAACTTCCTCCTACATGCAGATCAAGTTCTGGGATGGTGTGTCCTTCAAGCCACCAATAGACAGATTGGACCAGACATACATGCTCCCAGTATGTGCATGAGAGTTGCTCTGCTCCCTCTGGAACCAGAACCAGAAACCCACACTGGGAGCATGAGCTGCCTCTGTACCAAACTGGTGAGAGATGGAGGAGTGGCCAGCCATGGCAACATGAGTTCCTACTGCTTTTAAGTAGCTTGTTTCTTGATTTGGCACTTGCCCTATTACTGCAGTCTTTTCATTGTTTTCCAGAGCTTTGAAAAAGATGTTTCTGCCATTTCTTGCTGGTTATTCAAAACTTCTTTGAAAGGATAGAACTCTGAAGTATCTCAGTCCATCATCTTGATCGAGGCAAAGCATAGTCCATTTTTTTACTTCCTATTTCTTGAATCTGGTCATTCGTCTATACCCGTAGCAAACCAATCTTAGTTCCAGCCATAGCATGACTTATTTCCCTTTGCTCTATTTTAAAATAAAAACAAATAAATAAAGGAAACCACAAACTCAAGAAATAGAACTATGAATACAGCATACCATAGCATTTCTTCCTTCTCATGACAATTGGTTTTTTTAAACTAGTTCTCTCAAAAAAACAACAGAAGCAACAACAACAAAAGGTGAGTTCATATTTCTTTGGAGGTGTCATGTAAGACTTATTTTGTGTTTTTGAATGAGGGAGTTTGAATTGGCACTTTTAAAAGTTTCTGTGGGCTATTCTATACTTAAAACCTTTTGGACATGGATTTGTCTAGCATTTATCCTTTGTAATGGAGTTAATAAATTTGTATAAGGCATGCAAATTGGAGTTTCCTGCAGAGTGTGGGGCTACAAGGCAGTTACATTTTGTAAACATTTTAATGTGATTGATCTCATCTGTCTAAAAATATTATGGACAAAGGATGTGCAATTATTTTCTGTGGTGGAAGATGGACTGTGGTTAAGAGAATAAATATGAGAACATACTCCCATGAAACAAGTATATAATACTAATACATGGTGTCATTAACCAGGTGTACTGGGGGAAAAATGCACCAAACATAAGATATTGGCTATAGCTAGTAGTAATGTTTGACGATGCTCTTTCATAGTTTGTAACAATTGTCTCACAACAATGCAAGGTGGTGGTAGGGTAATGTATGGAAGCCCTGTATGATGATATGCATGTTTGTTATGTAAGTTTACAACTTTTACTATACACTTATTGTTTATGGATATTCATATATTAATAATGATAGACTTCAATAAAAAAAAGTTTAAAAAAAGAGAAACATATACTTTATACTTGAAAGCCAACAAAGTGTAACCCATTGTTGCATAAATACATTATTGGTATAAGAAAATGAAGCCCTCTGTCAGCCTACATACAGAAAACTAGAAGTAGGAACAGGTTCTTTAAGTAAAAACATTTTAAGTTGACATGACTTATCATTGGTTCCTGAGTGGATTTAATCAGTGGCCTTAGACTTAAATTTATTCTATTGCCTATCGTAAAAACTAATTCTTTTTTAAATTGTTGCCCAGAAATTATAGAATCCATGAGAAATCACAGGCAGTGATGCTAAGTGCATTTGCAATAGGCTTGGCTGTTTCTCATCCACACTTTCCCTCTCACTAACCCCCTCTAAACCCTCCTCATCCCAGGTGAGGCAATGGATCAGTGTTCCAAGGGTACAGCAATTCAGCAATTCAGCAATTCAGGCTCCTGGAATAGCAGATAAGTAAGAGAAACACCTTCAGAGGATACCCTTGGAGGTAGTGGGAACAGCCCATGGCTATGGCACTCCTGTGTCCCTGTGAGACTGCGTGCATAGCCATGAGTGCTGGAGTGGCTTTATGTAGGTGGGGAACTCCCCCAGCCACCCAGATGCCCTTTTTATGTTATTCCTCCAAAGGCCAGGAATATCTGTCTCTAACTCACCAGTGCTCCTATAAGTTAGCACTATCTACGGTGTAATAATGCCTGCCACTTAGGTGTAGTGTCCTGTGAGTGCACCGCCTAATCTCCTTCACAGGCAGTCCACAGAGTTATCAATGGCATGATGATATGGAGGGAAACTTCAGATTATATTCAAAACATACACTAGAATTATTTCCCTCGTCCTCCACAGGTTTTCCCCATGGATTAAGGTCTGAGTGCTTTATGACTCTATCATAAAGTCAGAGCTTGGAACCTTGTCCTAACTTGCTGTATCCTAGGTATAGTATGGCAGAAAGACACCCCATTGGGAAACAGGAGACATGGGTTTTAGTCCCCACGGTGCCAGAACTTGGCTATGTCCTTGGACACCTTATCTCAGTTTCTTTTTTCTAGCTGAGAAGATTGGGCTAAAATGGTCTCTAAGCTTCCTTTCAACACTGAGATTCCAGAATTGGGAAAAGCTAATTGTCAACGTAAAGTAGTTCTGTAAATCAGGGATTGCTTGTGTGAAATAAGAGTGTGCAATGTTATTATTTAAATATATTTTTTATTTTTAATATTTTTCAAACCTTATTTTATTTCTTTGATCCAATAACCAATATATTCAGCCTATGGAAGTAAATTATCCAGATCTTTTATCTATATGACAACAAATTTATTTAACTAAAGTTCTTACTAAGTTGACTGGCAGTTAAGTGAATGGTGTGTTTCCCCCCTGAGGCTGTTGTATGGCTGTGTGGGCCACGTGGCTTCTACCTGTAGAAGGCTCACTATAGGGACACCAGCACCGCTCTACACCAAGGCATCCTCAGAATTCATCTCTCTTCCTGGGTACGAGTCATACAAGCATGATCGTGGGATCAGCTGGAACTGGAGCTGGATCATAGCTAACAAGGTTGAAAGCAAACTTTTTGTTATCAATATATAAACTATATATGAAGTGGAAACATGGCATAAGCTAAGTGACATGCACACTAAGGTGTCATCACTCCTTCATTTGTGCATAAAATGCAGAAAAGGGGTGCTATAGAAGAGAACATAGAAAGAAAGAATAAATGCCTTTTTTCCTTTGATTTATGGAAAGTAATTGTTTTGCAAGTAAAAATAAGTCAATTGAGAAAATGTGATCTGAGTCAGTTTACACAAAAATCAAGATTAGATAGATAGAAAAGATAACATTGGCTAGTCATAACCTTTATAGTGAGAACATATCCACTTATTATTTTGATTAGGTTCAAACAGATATCAAAAATAAGTTACAATTGTTTTAAATTGAATTTCATTCTTGACTAGTATAAATGAATGAAATGTATATATAATAGATGATTGCAGTGGTTAGTAATAAACTGCTAATCCATTTATTTGACATGGTTTTTCTTAGGTAATTATTTTATAATTAGTACTAATTTATAGTAATGAAATGTCTTACCAGTGAAGAAAAGACTGCATAATATGTTGACTAATAGCACATGTGGGATAAATGATAAAGTATAATTTGTGAGTAGTAATGAAACTCATGTTATTTTTTACTCTGACAGTGAGGTACATTAAGTACACAAATCTCTGCAGAGAAATTATGTATTTATTTTCCAAACACAGAGACAGGAATACTCCAGCTATTTTGTGGAAAAGGTCATGTTCTTTTGCTTTTGGTTTTTATTCTGATTTAACTTCTGCTTAGGAGAATATTAAACTAATTAGGTAAACATTTCGACCATTCAATCTAGTTAATGTTATTAAATATTATACATCTTAAAAATACATCCTATGTTTGAAAAATTCACTATCATCATCATCATGATTAAATAACTGAATTGTATAATCAAAAGTGGGTAAAACAGGAACTTTTGGGTTGTGTATGTTAGCAGAATAAAAATTTAAAAAAGAAATAAACCATATAACTGTACAACACAGAGTGAACCCTAATGGAAACTATGGACTAGAGTTAATAGTGCAATTAGAATATTCTTTCATTAATTGTAACAATGGTACCATACTAATGCAAAATGTTAATAAGAGGGAAAACTGTGGGGGGCAGGGTATATGGGAACTCTGTACTAGCTGCATGATTTTTCTGTAAACCTACAACTGCTCTAACAGAAAAAAAAAGATCACAAAACAGGGCATGAACAGAGTATACAGCTATCCCCCAAAATATAGTATTCTACCTTAAGTTTATTTCAGTGTTGTAGGACATAAATAGGTTGTCTTTTATCAGGTTGTGTCAAACCTATGGATTTATTAAGAACTTTGTATTATAAAAGATCTGGTAAACATTAAAAGCCTAGAAGGGGAAGTACAATGTGGCCACTTAGTATAATTAGAGAACAAGAAATATCATATATGAATAAATATTTAGAAGAGTTAATTAGAGAACAAAATAGCATACACTTAAGTATGTTCTAATTGTAACCAGAACACTAAGGGGTTAGGGAAGGGGCATAGCACTGTAGATTGAGACTGCTGAAGTTAGAAGAAAAGACTGCAGACTCTGAGCTGGGCTCCAGTGGTTCCGTATGATTCCCAGGGAACATGAGGCTGTTCTGGATGGTATGACCAGCATAAGCAGAGGGAGAGAAGCACCAGCTAGAGTAGTACTATCTAATAGAAACATAATGTCAGCCACAAATACAAGACACATAGTAATTTTAAATTTTCTATCGGCTATGGTAAAAAAATAAATAAAAACAAGTGAAATTAATTTTTAAAATTTATATATTAACCCATATATCCAAAATGTTATTTTAAAATGTAACCAGTATAAAATTACCAATGAGATAATTTACATTTTTTACACTAAATCTTTGAAAGCCAGTGTAGATTTTACATTTAAAGCACATCTCATTTTGGACTAGCTGCTTTTCAAGTTCTCAGTAGCCACATGTGGCTGGTGGCTACTGGAGAGTAGGCCTCAGACTCTCTTCTCAGGCCTGTCTTGCTGTGCATTTTCAAGTGTCTTGAATGAAAATTTCTTGGTGAATTCACAAAATATGCCAAAAAATTTCTTATAGACTAAGGCAATGTATAAATATTTCAAAAGCCTAATCCAAAGGGCCCTTGTTGGTTCCTATCTTATTGGACTTTGATGTTGCATTTGCCCCTATAGATTGCTTCTTCTTTCTTAAAACTACACACAGATGGATGGTTTCCTATTTCACTGGCTAATGCATCTTGTTTCCTATTTGTGTCCTCTTTCTTTACCATTCATTGTTGGTGTTTTTCAGGGTTCTCTTTTTTTTGACACCCATCCATTTTTTTTACTCATTCCGCAAATTCTCCCAGTGATATCTCGAACTCTTATATATGCTGATATCATTCACCTTAATCTCTAAGGCTTACTTCTTTTGTAAACTTTTATTTCCAAATGGCTGTTGGTCATGTCCAACTGAATATTTTAAACCCACCATTCTCCCTTCTACATACATTTCTTTAGTCCATAGTTCATGTTGTCTAATTTTTGTCTATTCAATTAGAAACCTAATGGTTAGCCTTGTCACTCCCCACTCGTGGACCAATCAGCAAACCCTGCTGATTTCACCAACTTAACATATCTCAAACTTTCCTCTCTTTGATTCCTACAAAAGCACTTACCCACTGCCTGTTTCTTGGAATGAAGCAAAATTTTCCTAACCTGATTCCCTCTTTCTGTGAAGCATATGCCCTCAAACACATTATCACAACTTCCAGTAGAGGGATGAGAAAAAATCTTTACTTTTTTGCTTAAAACAATTCAGTTGCTGCCATTGCCTCAAGAACAAGGTTCTGGCTCATTAGTCCTCCATATCCTCTTCTTGCTTGGCTTTCTAATGTTATTCTCCCACCACTTTCTGAATTAAACTCTACATGCTACCAATACAGAACTCCATGTAGTGCTCCAAAAGCATCAAGTTGCTTGTGCCTCTTGACATGGGCTTATATGGTTCCTCTTCTTCTTCACTTTCTTCAGTTATGGATTAATTCTTTCTCATCCTTCAAGAGCTCCTTAATATATCACCACAACTCCTTAATGGGTTGTAAACTGATCATCATCAGAGTTTGCTTCAGGCAGGGTTAGTACACTCCTTGCACTTTAAACATACCTTTATTACAGTATTCAACATGTGTATTAGATTACCTGTTATAGTCCTCCACCTCCAAGCTGTAAATATCTCAAGGACAATAATAAGAATGTCTTATTCATCTTTGTATCTCTGATATCTAGCACAGTACCTTCTAGAAGGACTTGCTGAGCTCAACTACAGATTAAAAAGACAAACATTTGCAAGGGCACACTTACACCATACAGACACCTACACACATATAAACCCAGAAAGAAGAGGGAGTAGTTAGTTTAAAAGCAACACATGTGAAAAGATTGAAATATTTTAGTAAATCAAAAACTGAGTATGTGTGTATGGTGAATACAGCTCCCTCCAAAACCTAATTTGTGTTTAGACTGCCTTTATGAAAACTCTATGACACTTTGAACTCTAACCTTCCTTGTCAATACCTGTAGGACTGTGTTTAGCTTTGGGTAAACAGAGGGAAAAAAGGCAATATTGATTAACTTGAAATTGCCTCATATACTCCATAATACCAATTCAGTTCTTTAACTACGTTTCCTCATCTGATAAAGGAGGAAATTAGACCTTTAAGAAGCCCCCTAGATCTAAGATTCTATAATTCACTATTATGTCTACATAAGGGATAGAGAAGAGAAAGTATAGAATAAGAAGAAATAAAACAAATCTTGCTTACATCCCAAGTCATGCCACCTGCACTTATTAAAATGCACACCCTCCCACACACATCATTTTGATTAAAATTCTAATGATTCATGAATTTTAAATTTTCAAACTACATGTGTATATCAACACTACATTACAGAAATATGTAGTGCTGAAGAAATGGGGATATATTTTATTGTTCTTAAGTTCAAAAGGCAGTAGAAGATAACAATGTCTGTAAATGTCAATGAACCTAATTTCATTTTTCTTTCCTCGAGAGAGAATAGTTGCATTAAGATAATGTGGATGCTGATAAGGACTTAATTCTTTATGCAGCTGTGCTCAGGAAATCAATGGGAAAAAGATGAGATGTCCATACATTTTCATTTGATTGGCTGTGTCATATAGATATGTTAAAATCTTCATATAATTCTATGGGTTCTGAGATATGTTAAAAAATATGGCCTTAAATGGTACCTGGTACATTACTGTGTACATTGTTGGTGTGCAATAACTGTTAATTAGTGGAATCGGGAGGATTCTAGTAAAAATGTCCCCACAGAGCACAATTTTATAATTTTAAAACATCACTGTCATTAATTCACTAGCCAAGAATACAATAAGAGAAAAGGTTTATGATGATAGCTGATACCCATGTGATTTCTAACATATGAGGGATTTTGAGGATCTACATTAGTTTAATTATTTTTTTTTTCCTACAAAGAGTACATGTTTGTTGAAAAGATACAAACAGCACAGCTTAGACAAACAAAAAATTACCATGCTTTTTCTTCTTTTTACCCCCCTACCCTTTCCAAAGTACACTTGCCAGATGTAAGCACTGATAATAGCTTGGTGTAAAGGGGCTAGGTATTAACTATGCCATTGTAATGGAATGTCAAGTGGAACATTTCCTGCTTTCCTGGAATTTTTAAATTAAGCCCAGAATTGAGGACATAGGGATACATGCTAAAAAGAGCATTTAGCAATTGGAGAAGATGCTACTCCTCAGAGTTTACTAAAAGGTAACAGAACCATCCCTGCTATTGGTCATGAACTCAATCTTGTCCTCATCCCTACTTTACTTATAACTAAGAAGGTTAGAGAGAGAATTTAGGGATCAGAATCATCAGCCTTGCAGGGAAGGTAGTTCATAGTGAGGGTACTTTTTTCCTAAAACAGGCATAAGTGTTTCAAGAAGAAGGACTCCCAGACAACCATTCATGGAAGTTGTGGGTCTTGCAAGAAGGGCAATTGAGTGTTCTTCCTTGTGGCTCTCTGAGCAGTGGTGCAGGTGGAGCACCCTGCACTCCCAGTGTTAGCCATCTGCTCCCCCTACCCCCACAATGGATAGCAGGAAAAGCAGCTGGGCTTCAGGCTTGAGCCATCATTTGGATGATCTAAAACTGAGAGAAACCTTTCTTGGCATTGCAACAGTGGTAGGAGGGTGAGGAAAGGAAATTAAGCAGAGACATCAGTGGCAGCACACACTGGAGAAGACGTTGTGCATTTATCTGTTTGTGTCCTTGCTTTCAATTCTTCTGGGATTGCTGGATCATATGGCAGTTCTATAGTTAGTTTTTTGAGGAACCACCAAACTCTCCTCCACAATGGCTGGACCATTCTACATTCCCACCAGCAGTGGATGAGGGTTCCCATTCCTCTACATGCTCTCCAACACTTGTAGTCCTCTATTTTTTTAATAGCCACCAGTCTAATGGGTGTAAGATGGTATCTCATTGTAGTTTTGATTTGCATTTCCCTAATAGCTAGTGATGTTGAGCATCTTTTCATGTGCTTTTTAGCCATTTATTTTTCATCCTTGGAGAAGTGT
>JAQZBX010079662.1:0-13944 GCA_029593785.1 Cabassous unicinctus | reverse complement strand
CTTCAGTCAATTTTAGAACCTTTTCATTTCTCCAAAAGGAAAAATCCTATCCCCTTAGATTCCTCATAATTGTCTTAGAAGTGATAGAATACCTTCCTTGTCATTACTGCAATATTATTACAATATTACTGTTGACTGTCATCCATAAGTTACATTAATTGTAATTTTCCCATTTATCACCAAATTCTTAACAATTTATAAAAGAATATTCTTATATCTACCACATCCTTAACCACATCCTTCATCCACCACTCAAATCATTAAGTTACACATATCCTAGGTTTTTCTGTAGTTTCATTTCTATTGAAATTTCCATCCATAGGCTAACATTTTAGCCACAATCTAATTTATATGTCAGCAGTGTTAATTATACTCAGTATAATGTATTACCATTAACTCTATTCATTTACACATGTTTACAATAAACTTTATTAAAATCTATACATACATTAAGCAGCAGCTCCCATTCTCAATTGACATTCTTTCCTCGTACCTCTACTCTAGATTTTACCTCTGTAAATTTAATCATACTGTTTAGTTTATATTAGTGAAACTATAGAGCTTTTGTCCTTTTGTGTCAGTCTTATTTCATGAAATATAATGTCTGCAAGATTCATTCATTTTGTCATATATATCCCGATTTCATTTCTTCTTACAACTGAATAGAATTCCATTATGAATAATGCTGCTATAAACAGAGGTGTGCAAATGTCAGTTCACATCCTTGATTTCAGTTCTGAATATATTCCTCGGAATGGGATTGGTGGATCATACAACAGTTCTATATTCAGCTTCTTGAGGTGCTGCCAAACTCTCCCCCACAGAGACTGCACCATTTTACATTCCCACCGACAGTGAAAGAGTGTTGCTGTATCTCTACATCCTCTTCATCAATGGTATTTTTCTGTTTGTTTGTTTTTTCCCCCTTTTTGATGATGGCCATTCATTAATTTGTGAAATGGTATCTCAGTGTAGTTTTTCTTTCCAATTTTATTAATATATATTAATAAAGCATAAATCCATCTAAAGTGTACAATCAATGGCATTTGATAAAATCACATACTTGTGCATTCATCAGTTCATTATTAGAGCATTTTCATTACTCCAATAATAGAAACAAAAAAACAGATAAATAAAATACTCATCACCTCACAGTCTCTCTATGCTTCCCCTGATGTACATAGCTGCTATTCCGTTTCTCTCTAGTTTATTTGTATTCATATTTTGTAAAAACAGTCTCATATGTGCAATATTGCCCACATTTGTATTTCACATGAAGTTTCACTATATACAGTCCCATTTTATAATTTTTTAGCTTTTCTTCTAATAATATACATTTCCTTAGAATTTCCTTTTCAACCACTGTCAACCAATATAATATTTCTGTTAGTTACAAACATTATGATGTGCTTTCACCATGTCTACTGATTTCCAAAAATTTACTAACATTCTTTTTACTAATTCTGCACAGATTAACCCTCAGATTTCCATTTCCTACCCTCCTATTTTGTGGTCATCTATATTGTAATTACAAAGTCCATGAGTTTAAACAATATATTTATTTCATATCACACAGTCATACAGTATTTGTCTTTTTTGTCTGGCTTGCTTCACTCAACATAATGTCCTCCAAGTTCATCCATGTCATCTTTTTCTTCAAAACATCATTTCTTCTTACAGCTGCATAATATTCCATCATGTGTATACATCACAATTTGTTTACTCATAGGTTGATGAGTACCTGGGTTGTTTCCATACAGATATGGAATGATGCCATTATGAGACCCAGTGTACAGATGTCTGTTTGTGTCACTGTTCTCAGTTCTTCTGGTATATAACTATTAGTGGTATTGCCAGGTTCCCTGGCAAGTCTATATTCAACTTACTTAGGAACTGCCAAACAGTCCTCCACAAGGATTGTACCATTCTACATTCCTGCCAACAGTGAATAAGCATTGCTATCTCTCTACATCCACTCTAACACTTGTAGTTCTCTGACTTACTAATATTGGCCAGGAGTGAAATGATTTCTCATTGTAGCTCAAATTTGCATTTCCCTAATTGATAGTAATGTTGAACATTTTTTAATGTGCTTTTTCACCGTTTGTATTTCTTCTTTGGGCAAATGTCTATTTAAGTCTTTTGCCGATTTTTTAATCGGGTACTCTGCATTTTTTTTTTTTAAGACCTTATAATAGGATAATTCCAAGGTTTGATTCTGAGCCCAGTTTATTTCCACACTCTGTTTTGATGAAAACTTGGACAAAGAAAAAATACCTCACCTTACAAAGGCATGCTATGCAACATATTAACCATACCCTGTGATTAATGATACAAATCCACATTTTTCAAGAGCCTTGATAATTTTGGATTTGGATTCTGACTTTTGTTTTAAATGAATCAATTTTATTGATATATATTAATAAAGTAAACAATTTATTCCAACGTGTACAATCAATAGTATTTGGTATAATCACATAGTTGTGCATTCATCACTTCAATGTTTATTAAAGAATTTTCATTATTTCAGTAATAATAATAAACAAATACAAACAAACAAGAAAATTCTTCACCTCTCAATCTGCCTGTTTCCCTGCTGTATATAACTGCTATTTCTGGCTATTCTTGCACAATTATTTGTTTATTAAGCACTTTTATTGATATATATTCACATACCATGTGATCTACACAAAGTGTATAATCAATGGCTTTTTTAGCTGTTAAAAAGTCCTTTATTGTAAAATTGTATAATAAATAAAATAATAAATAGAAAGAAATTACAAATTTTAAAAGAGAGTGCCAGGCCAAGTTAGAGTAAATATAATCAATTGTAAAAAATAGCATAGCAACAAATATTTATAAATCTAAATAATAATTCAAATATAACAGCAATTAATTATAACATAATTCCAATTTTTATATTGTATCTAAATATTGGAAATAATAATCTCTAAGAATTAAATAAAATATCACTTTAGTTAAATTCTATTTAGGCTGTAATTGTTCCTGTATAATCAAATTCCTATTTTGGAATTCTTCACATCATACTGAAGTGAATTACAGCAGATAACATTTTGCCAACTCATAATTTTAGGAGACAGAAAAACTCAAAAGTTTGTTCAATGGTAGTCATGATAAATCAATATTGGTCCAGATAAATTATTTTAATTAAAGAGTATGAATAAGAAAGGGTTAAAGAAAAGTGAAATATCCAAAAATATACCACTTCTCCAGCCATCCTAAATTAAAAGCAAGTGCTTATTTTGTGTGAAAAAAATTACAGAAAACTGTTCAAAGGAACAATTTGCCAGTTGCATTGAGTAATTATACTTCATATACTCTAATGTTGTTATTTAACATTTATCTGGTCTATTCCAGCTCCTTTTTGGTTACTATTTGTATGGAATAACTTTTTCCAACCTTACACTTTTAATCGGTTGTGTCCTTATTTCTGAGTTGGGTCTTTCATAGACAACATATAGATGGCTTTTATTTTTTTATCCATTCTACCAGTCTCTGTCTTTTGATTGGGGAGTTCAAACTATAAACATTCAGTGCCATTACTGTGAAAGCATTACTTCATCCATTTAATCCTTCAGCTCTCTGTTATTATATCATTATATTGTCTGTCTTCCTATCCTTTAGTTTACCCTTCCTAATAATATTCATTTCTAAACTCTTCTCCAAATATGTCACCCTTGGTTTTTTATTTTTCCTTTCAAGCTGCACACTTTCTTTAGTATCTCTTGTAAAATATCTTTTGGTGACATATTCTATTGGTTTTTTCTTTGTCTCTGAAGACTTTGGACTCACCCTCATTTTTGAAGGACAGCTTTGCCCAATACAGAATTCTTGGCTGGCAGTTTTTCTCTTTCATTACCTTAAATACATCCTAAAATTTTCTTCTCTCCTCCATGCTTTCTGATGTGAGTTCTGCACTTACTCTTATTGAGTTTCCCTTGTATGTTATGCTTTTTTTCCCCTCGTGCTGCTTTCAGAATCCTCTCTATATCTCTGATATTTGTCATTCTGAATAGTAGGTGTCTTGGGGAAAGTCTATTTGGGTTTATTCTGTATAGGGTGTGTCATCCTTCTTGGATATTGTTATATATGTCCTTCATAAGGATTGGGAAATTTTCAGTCATTATTTCCTCAAATATTCTTACTGCCCCTTTTCCATTCTTTTCCCCTTCTGGGAAACAAATAATGTGAATGTTTGTGTGTTTTGTGTTGTCATTCAATTCCCTGAGACTCCATTTTTTTTATTCTCTTCTCTTTCTGTTTTCCTGTCTTTTCCAGATCAAATGTTCTGTCTTCAAAATCACTAATTCTGTCTTCAAGCAATTTAAATCTGCTCTTATGTGCTATAACATATTTTTAATCTCATCCAATGTGTCTTTTATTCCCATAAGGTCTGTTACTTTTCTTTGCAGGCTTTCAAATTGTCCTTTAAGCTCTCTCAGTGTATTCTTATTATCTTTTATTTCTTTAGTCACAGTATCTTTAAATTCTTTAAATAGATTTAGGAGAGTTTTTTGAACATCACTGATTATCTTAAATCCTGTATCTCTTCAGGATATTTGTTTTATTTTTTGGTTGGATGTAAAGGACTTGTACACAGAGAAATACACAACGTTTCTAAAGGAAATCAAAGAAGATGTAAATAAATGGAAGATTATTCCATGTTCATGAATTGGAAGACTAAACATCATTAAGATGTCTATCCTACACAAATTGATTGACAGATTTAACACACTCCCAATAAAAATAACCAAAGCATTTTTACTGAATTGGAAAAACAAATTTGTAAAACTTATTTGGAAGGGCAATAGACACAAAGTAACCAAAACATATTGAAAAAGCAAAACAAATTGGAGGAATCATGCTAACTGACTTTAAAAAGACTTACCACAAAGCTAAAGTAGTTAAAAGTACATGGTATTGGCACAAGGGTTGACAAACTGAATAATGGAACCAAATTGGGAGTAGTGATATAGACCTGCACATATATGGCCAACTGATATTTGACAAGGCCACACTAAGCACACTTAACTGTGACAGAATAGCCTCTTCAATAAATGTTTGCTGGGAGAACTGGTTAGCCATATCCAAAAGAGTTAGAAAGACCATCATATAATGCCCTATATGAAAATTAATTCAGGATGGATCAAAAACCTAAATGTAAGAGCCCGGACCATAAAGCTCCTAAAAGATGATGTAGGGAAGTACCTACTAGAAATTGTAGTAGGAAACGGTTTCATATACTTTACACACAAAGTGCAAACAATGAAAGAAAAAACAGATAAATGGGACAACCTCAAAATTAAAAATGTTTGTGTTTCAAAGGAGTTTGTTTAGAAAGTGAAAAGGCAGCCTACTTGATGGGAGAAAATATATGTGAACAACTTATCCAATAAAGGTCTAATATCCAGTATATATAAAGAAATTCTACACCTTGAAAATAAACAGAAAAACAACCCATTTAAAAAAAATGGGCCAGAGGTTTGAATATACACTTTTCCAAAGAGAAAATATAAATGTTTAAAAATCACATGAAAAGATATTTAACCTCACTAGCTATTAGGGAAATGCTAATCAAAAATAAAATGAGCTATCATCTTATACCTATTAGACTGGCTGCTATTTAAAAAAAACAGAAAACATTATATGTTAGAAAGGATGTGTAGGAATGGGGGCAATCATCCCCTGATTGTGGGAATGGTGCACAGCCATTTTGGGGGAAGTTTCAGCACCTCCTCAGGAAGCTATAGAATTGCCATATGATCTGGCAATCCCACTACTAGTTATACACCCTGAAGAACTGAAAGCAGGGATACAAATAGATATATACACATCAATGTTCATAGCGGCATTATTCACTATTGCCAAAGTTTGGATGGGGCCCAAGTGTCCATCAGCAGATGGATGGGTAAGCAAAATATGGTATATACATACAATGGAATATTACTAAGGTGTAAAAAGGAATGAAGTATTGACACATATGATAACATGGATGAATCTCAAAGACCTTATGTTGAGTGAAGTAAGCCAGTCACTAAAAGATAACTATTGCATGATATCACTGATATGACTTAAACATATTCAACAGACTCACAAATATACTCTGGAAGATAGAGTACCAGGAGATAGAAAGAGAGTAGATAGTCGTAAGGTGATGCTCAGGCTGGGTAGACCCTATGATAAGGTGGAAGGGTATGGTTTGTCATTGCATGGGGCTGATAGTGGTACAGGGATGTGAGTGGGGTCAATGGTGCTGCAGTGTAAGTATGATCAGGGTAGAGGGGGTGGTTTGGGTTCTCCATGGAATGAGTGGAAATGCTGGAGAAAGAACAGGTGAAATCTGGGGATCTGCAGGTATGGTTTAAAATATATTTGTGATAATACTCTTTTGGCAAATATGGCAGGGAGGGTCACTGGTGCAGGTTGTCAGTAGTAGGGGTATATGGGAAAGGTGCACCTCTGGCATGCTTCTGTGGAATATGAATGTACTCATCTTTTCATAGGGTGTTATCTCAGTGGATTGAGTCCCACCCAATAAACAACATAATATGAAACTACCATCCTGATGGGAGGGCCTCTTATGTTCTCAAACAGAAGGACAAGAATCACTCAAGCACATAGGCAGTGCCTGATAAAAGAAAACTGAAGAATATGCCAAGCTCTCAATATTAATGCATGTGACTATGAAACTTATTATTGTAAAATTGAAACATAGCCTAATAATTGCAATTGCATAGGAGATACCTCCTGAAAACCTCCATGTCACTCAAATGTGGCCTCTCTTAAGCCAAACTCAGCAGATAAAGGCACTACATTCCCCACAGTGTGGGACATGACTCTTGGGGATGAGCCTCCCTGGCACTGAGGGATTAATACCAAGCACCAACCAGTTGAGTATTTATAAAAAGATCTTTACCAAAAAGGAGAAACACCAAAAACAAAAGAATTTTTAAGGCAAACAGATTTCAAAATGAGTTCAGAGTTCATTCCAGAGATTACAATTTTACAAGACTCAGGAGATCTCACTAAATGGGTACTGTGAACAAAGCCTCAAATAAGGGTGTTCCTAGGGGATCTAGAACATTCAGACACTATAGGCCAGCCACACAAGTCCTTGAAGTCAGCACCCTGTCAGTGGGCATTACTTTAGAATATATGACATCCTATTTCCCCAATGTAACAGCGTTAGACTCATTTATAATTTCCCTACACATGATTCTTCTACTTCTTTTATTTGCACTTATAATTATCACTACACTAATTAAATATATGTCTCAGAGACTTAAATCTCCAGTGTATTCATCTGCCAGTTGAGCCCTGAATCTCAGAACAGATGCAGCCAATACATACTCTCCAGTTTATTGGATTAGCCCAGGACAATTGACAAAATGATGTTGAAGGACAGCTACTATCCCACAAAACAGAGAGTATCTACAACTGCAAGCAATTCAGTTCTTACTATGTGCTCCATAATATCTAAAACCTAACTCACTCTAAGGCAAAATGAGCAGAACCATCCCAAATCCCCACATTTGTGGAATGGAGAATCATAAGAGTGCAATGCAACCATGGACAAAGTAAACTTCTTAATACTCTAATACCAGAAGAACATGTAGCATTGATATAAAGAAAGTGGTTACCTGAAGTTTTGAGGATGGGGGAGGGAATAATATAATTGCTTATATTTTCACTCAAATCATAACATTTTTAGGGCTTTGGGTTTTATTGTAAACCACAGTGTAAACTATAAATCTTGGTTTATAGCAATGCTTCAATATTTATTCATCAATTGTAACAACTCTACCAAATTATTGTAAGATGTTATTAATAGGGGAAGGTGTGGGAAGGAGGATCAGGTGAGGTGCATGGGAATCCCTTATATTTTAGGTGTATCTTTTCTGTAATCTAAAATCTCTTTAAAATAAAGTTCATCATATTTTTAAGAACTTTAATGAGAATCAGGATATTTCATTAGGGTAATTATATTAGGATAATGGCTGTCACCCTGATGCAGGATGTAGGATGTGATTGTGAAGTGGAATGCAGTGGTTTCCTAAGTGATAATTTTCTATGTCTTTACCTAGGCTACACTTACATATGGGATTAATTTGAGAACAATTCATTATACAGTACCTTTATTTGTATTTGATGCTCTTTTCTGTATATTTATTTCACCTCCAATAGAGAATTATAAGTAGAGAAATGGATAATCCTATAATAATCAATATCTTGATTAATATACAATAATATTTCTATAAATAAATTCATGGTCTTTACAGGAATGTGCTAAAAACCATTAAAGAATGTAGTAATTGAAATCTTAGCAAAAATTCTTCTTGGGAATAAAAAAGTGAAAATTTGCTAAATCATTTTTCATTTTTATGACTTTATTGAAGTAGAGTTGGCACACATTAAACTGCAAATATACAAAATGCACAATTGCATAGGTGTTAATATGCATATACAGCTATGAAACCACCAAAAAATCAAGATACTTAACATATCCATCACCTGATAATTTTATTCACACTCTTTTGTATTTTTTTCCTTTAACCCCTTCCTACTCCCCGTAAGGCATACACTGAACTTATTTCTGTCACTATAAATTATAAATTTTCTAGAGTTTCATATGTAAAATTATGTGGTATGAACTATTTCATTATCTTTCACTTGATAATTATTTTGAGATTAGTCCATAAACTGTGTGTTTCAATAGTTCTTTTCTTTTCCATGCTGAGTAGAATTCCAATGTATGAATGTACCAAAGAAATATTTTATCCTTTGATTTTATAATGTGGGCTGTTCCCAGGTTTTGGTTACTTCAAATAAGCTGTTATAAATCCCCAATTAATTTTGTGAGAAAAACATAAAGAAAAAAATTAACTATAATATTCCAATATTGGGGCAAAAAAAAGTTTCCTTGGTCTGAGAAGTGATGAGAATGAGAATCATGTTAATAAGGAGCCTAGACGTTTTAGATTCCTTGGCTGTTTGATCAAAAATTGTGAACATGAAGCTAAAGGCCACCATAAAATCTACTTTATGCTCTATGAACACACAAAGAAAGTTGAGTGAAACCAAATTTCAAAGGTAATAATTTTCTTCCCTTTAAACTCAAGTAGACACAAACACAAATGTACTACTACCTTTGATTTATCTTGTAGCTTCTTGATATTTGCCCTTTGGTTCTACCACTCTAAGAATTAGTCATTAGAGAAGGATGTTTTCAGCAGGTAATTAATAAGTGAGGTATTGAAATGAGGAACCATGTCCTGAACTTAGGACAAAAGATTTAAATTCTTATCCATTCAATTACATACATATCAATTTTAAAATGTCAGCACCAGTTCTAACCACAAGCGTTTCCAAACCAGATATGCACCAGAGTGCCTGGCTAACAAGCAATGCTTTGTCCGCAGACATCACATGATCCAGAAGTCCATGAATGGCAGTTTTCATGGCCCACAGTTAAATATCTGTGCAAGGGAAATGAAGACAGATGAGATGTATCTGAATTCAATGTTCCTGACAATTTTCTGAATTTTGCAAATCATAACAATTTACATTTGAAAGGAAATTAAATAGAATTGTTCAACTCTTTTTATTTGATTAATAGAAGGTCTCAAAATCTAAAAAAATTAAATTTTTCCCACAGTAACTATTTATTGACTGCCTTTCAACCTAATAGTAATTTTATATGTTTTATAGGAATTAATTTTCAAGCAAATTTGCTGGTGTTATATGATCACTAAGGTGTGTCTCTGAGCATGGAACATGTTCAATTTTGCACAAGTGTTAAATATCAGTCATTTTGGAAGCCAAAAGTTTTTCCCTCTCATCAGTAATTAGAGGAGAAAAATAAAATAATTTGATAGCCTTCCACACCTATCTTCTTTAAAATCTTTAGGAAGTTTAATAATTGTAGTGTTGGCAAATGTTTAAGTAAGGGGTGCTTTTATACATTTATGATGTTATATTTAAAAGCCATGGAAGTTCTACTTCCAGGTATCTGTGTACTCTAGAGAACATCGCCACTTGTCTAAAAGGAGACATATTCAAAGAAATTAATGGCCACAGTATCTGAAATACCAAAACAATGGAAACAATATACCTGACACCAGAAAGGAAATTAAACTGCAGTTTAATCATAATATCAAATACTATAAAGTATTATGTTATTTAGTTATACCTTCATATACTGGCTTTGTTAAATCTATGACTATATTGAATTTAAAAGTTTTAAAATTATAGCTATTATATGATGCTATTTATATTAATATTTAAATTAAATCCAAAAATAACAATGCATTAGGTAGATAAATACATCTAAAGAAATGCAAAAAACACCCTTAGGAATGACTTAGAACAACTTTAATATAGTGTTTCCTTCTGGCAGAGATAATGGGAAGGGATTGCGAAGGAGATTTTAGCTGAACATATAATGATTTCTTTTAAAAAATCCAAAGGCCATTTGTTTTCTCCTTATACAATTTCTTATATCCAGCATCATAAATCCAAGTGCATTTTTATTGTTTATAAAATCAATACATATAATTTATCCCTTTTGGGCATCACAACTGGACTTCAGAACACTGGTCTCAAGACTATTTCATCACACATTCCTATTGGTAAAAAGAAAATTGAGCATATGCCACTTTTTCTTTTTTTTTGTACTTGGCTATTTATTAACACATATGATCTCGCTCTACTGTGATTAATATATTAGTTACAATATAATGTACAAAAATGTTCAGATGATGAGGCTTAAAAATAATTAAAAACACAAGTTCTGATACTTTCCACACCCCAAAGGATCTTCTAGTGCATCCCAGGGTATAGTCAGATATCTGTGGAGACCACAACAAAAGAACAGCTTCATTTCATGAAAGAATCAAGACAGAATTTAGCAATCAATTCAAAATCTAAGCCAAATAATCTAAATAGTTTCCTGTTTAGAAAAAGTGTTCAGGAATTCTGGCCACTAATCACACTCCCTATCAAGCACACCACACTGCCTTCTCAGGGCTGCCTTCACATGTTTGTTCCTTAGACTGCAGAAGACAGGATTCAGGGTTGGGGGCACCACTGTGTAGAACACAGATAGGAGAAGATCCAGCATTGAGGGGGAATATGATATTGGCTTGACATAGACAATGATACCAGATATCATAGAGTGTTACAACCACAAGATGTGGGAGGCAAGTAGAAAGTGTTTTTGATCTACTTGCTTGCATGGAATCCTCAGGATGGTAGAGAAAATGTACACATAGGAAAGAGTAATCAAAACAAAACAGACTACTGCAAGACTTGTAATAAACACCTTGACTCCAATTTCAGTGATAATTACTTTAGAATCTAAGAGGCTTAGGAGCTGTGGGATATCACAGAAATATTGATGTACTATATTGGATCCACAAAAGGGAAATGAAAATGTTGCAACCACATGCATGAACCCACAGACCATCCCACTGAGCCATGAAGTGGCCATCATCCTCACACAGGCTCCTTGGTTCATGATAACTGCATGGTGCAAGGGTTGCAGAGAGCAACATAACCATCATACGACATCAAAGTAAGGAGGGCTATCTCAGTGGAGGCAAGTGCAATGAAAAAGAAGACTTGCAGAATACACCCAAAAAAAGAAATAGAAGTACTGTGGGTTAAGGAATTAACAATGGATCTGGGAACTATGACAGAGATGAAGCAAAAATCTAAAAATGATAAATTTTTCAAAAAGAAGTGTATTGGGGCTTGAAGTTGGCTATCTAGGGTGGTAAGCATGATGATAAGGAGACTCCTGGTGAGAGCTGCCAGGTAACCCAGCAAAAATAGAGCAGCATGTGAGGTTTGAACATCCCAGGAGTCTGAAAATCCCATGAGGAGAAATTCAGTAACTTCGGTTCTGTTTAGATAATTTGTGGGTATTAATTTTCTTCCTATGGAGAAAATGGAGTAGAAAAGATTAGATATAAATATGTTGAATGTGACAACTGAAAATGATATGTCTAAAGCAACTGAATTTGTGATAATTAGATGAAAATCACTCATATGCATATATGTATACTATCTTTCTAAACCTGAATCTTGATGACATATTATAGTGTTTTATACATGGCATATTCTCAATAAATGTATCCTGCCTTCAAAAATGTATGGAAGATATTATTCTCTGCCATGGATGCAAGAATATTACAATATATCAATGCTTAGGGTCAACAAAAGGGGGTAGAAAGGAATATGGAATTTTTCTTTTGGAATTATTAAAACACTCTTAAATTGACTAGTGTAATGAAAGCACAACCTTATGATGAAACTGAGAGCCACTGAGTGCACTCTTTGGATGGATTGATCAGGGCAGTGGACTGAATAATATAGTGAACCCTGTGGTGGATGATGTACTATGGTTGACAGTACAAATATGAGAATGTTTTCTCACGACCTATAACAAATGTACAATACTAATACACGGTATTAATGATAGGGTGATTTGTGGAAGAAACAAACCAAATGTAAGATATGGACTATAGTCAGTAGTAATATTTTGATGATATTCTTTCATCATGTGTAAAAAATGTTGCACAACAGTGCAAGGGGTTAGTGGTGGGGTGATGTATGGGAATCCTGTATTGGATGCATGATTTTTTTGTAAGCTCAAAACCTTTCAAATTTAAAAGATGTTTGGAAGATATGCAATCAAAATGCAAAAGGGAAAGTGGGGATGGTTAAAATTGAAGTAATCAGGGGGGAAAGTAGCAAAAGAGTAGAAGAACACACACAAATATGCGATAATATGAATATGAAGAATATTATTTGCTCATTCTGTGTAAAAATAATTAACTTTCTGTTCAGTTTGGTAAAATGAAGGTAAAGTGTTAGCAATCTGGAAAAGATGCCTTATGCCTTAATTATTAAGATTGCAAACACAATATTTCTGGGAAAAAAAAGGATGTATTTGTTAAAATCTGATGTAATTAGCATAATGATAGGCTCCTAGGGTAAAATATTTTATAGGATAAACTTCTTGAATTCAAAAGTTTTCCAAACACATGGAAAAAAATTTAAGTAAAATACTCCCTGGAATCTGATGTGATAATATCAGAAGGGATAAAGCTTAGAGATAGTGGATTACATCAGGGAAAGAGAGATTTGTCCTGCCTTTTTTTTATACAAAGTTTGTTCATAAGGCATATTTGAACTTGGATATGAGATGCATTCTGGCAGAATAGCATTTTCTAAAGAGAACCACATAGGAAAAGAAAAGAATCAAAAGTATTCATCCTATGTTTAGGATATAGGTGTGGATTAGGCATAAAATTAGACTTGCTCATTTAAACCAGTCTAATCTTTGTGCTTTATGCCCTGGTATTCAGAATTAGTCTTCAATTATGAGATAAATTGGAATGTTGGGCATTTATCCAAGATGCCTAAATATATTAAGAAATTTCTATCATAAATCTTTCCTAATACCTGGCTTTCATTTCACCGAGTGTTTTTACTTAGTTTAATTTAATTTAGTTTAGGTTTTAGTTTTGTTTAGTTTCGTTAGGTTTTAGTATCATAAAATGGTATTGGAGTTTAGCTCCAGACTTCTGTATTGGTTCAGCAAAACTCTCAAGTGGGTTTTCTCTTTATCAGTTTATGCAGCAATAATTTATAACAAGCAACGTTATCAATTTAAAGGGTGCAATTCAAGGAGTTTTGATATATGTATAGGTCAATAAAACCACCACTTGGATCAGGACACAGAACATTTCAATCGCCCCCAAAATACTGTTCATATCCTTTTGTTCAATATCTCTTCCTGTGCCAATCTCCACTGCAGGAAATCACTGATATGTTTTTTTCTCACTATAAGCTTATTTTTAAGAATTATCTCTAAAATTGCCACTGTAAAGATAATCCTTGTATGAACAATTGTAGCAA